>PITA01004352.1:0-124812 GCA_004023965.1 Spilogale gracilis
CATTTATTGAAGAGACTGTCCTTTTTCCACTGGATATTTTTTCCTGCTTTGTCAAAGATGATTTGACCATAGATTTGTGGGTCCATATGTGGGCTCTCCACTCTGTTCCATTGGTCTGTTTCTCTGTTTTTATGCCAATACCATGCTGTCTTGGTAATCACGGCTTTGTAATAAAGCCTGAAGTCAGGTAATGAGATGCGGCACTTAAACCATTTTTATCCCTTTCTCCATTACCCATGACTGAGAATTTCTTCAGGGTACGCAACAATTTTTTTTCCCACTCATGTGAAGCAAAAACACTAAATAGATTTAAATAGTCCAAGACTTTGCAAAAGGCACTTTACCTATTCACTAAGATCCCATACACTCCCGAGAAAATTATGCACAGCCTAAGAATATATTTATAACAGAAATTATTTAGTAAATGGAATCAAGATTCAAAGTGGGATGGTCATGCATTGCCTCTATTAGAGAAAAAAAAGGGTGATCATTTATTCACAGGCACAGATTCAAGCCAGATATCTATAAAAAGTTAATGGGCAGATTCAGAACCTCATAAAAAGCTATAGAAGAGCATCCTGACCCACATCAAATCACCATACACATCCGTGGTGTGTGGTGTACATTATATGTCTGAGAAAGATGGAAATTATGCATATAAAAGGCTACCAATATGTTAAATCACAGATATGCACTAGCCTGCCTCTTTGCAATCCTTCAGACACCCTAATCCGAGAATTTTTTTGTGAAAACACAATCAAAGGTACATGGTTACATTTGCTAGAGCTTATTGTTAGTGCTTTCTTATTAGCTATGATTTGTAGGAGATGCAGAAGTTGGCCAGGTGTTCAAGGAAGTTTAGACTTTCTGTGACACACTCCTCAAAATCTTTTCAGTCTCAATCCATTACCCAGTCACAACAGCACCCCACTTCTAGATACCAAAATCTGTGCTGGTTATGTAGGGCTCTACCAGTTTATCCCACAACTCAAAATTTAGTGGGTTAAAACAACAAACTAATTATTTCACTGGTTCTGTGGTGAGCAATCCAGCCTGGGCATAGCTGGGCCCCCTGACTCAAGGTTTCCACATTGTTACAGTTAAGGTGTCAGCGGGGGCCGCAGCTCAAAGCTGAACTGCGGGGAACATCTTTCAAGGTCACTCATGTGGCTGGTGAGTGGGCCTCAGGTCTTTGCTAGCTGTTGGTCAAAAACAGCAGTTCCTTGCTGCTTTCTCTTGTCTACAGGCTTCTTCCAACATGGCAGTTTGCTTCCCTCCAGGCAAGTGATGGCTCAGAGCAAGAGAGAACGGGGGAGAGTCAGCAAGAGGAAAGTTGGTCTTTTGTAACCTAATTTCAGAAGTGACACCTCATCCCTGTTGCTGCGTTCTGTTCTTTAGAAGTGAGTCATGATATCCAGCCCACACTCAAGGTGAGTGGGAGCGGGTTCCAGAAGGGCGTGAATGACACGAGGTGTGGATCCCAGACAGCCATGTGACAGGCTCCTACCACAGTGACCTTGTGCACTGAAGGAATTCGGCACATGTTTCTAATTGCCTGGGGATTACACAAAATTTCTGGATGGCTGGCATTTGAGTCTCATGTTTTATCTACATCTAGATTATTAATTAAATCTGAGACTTTCTATCTGTAGAGCAAAATAAAAGTCTAAGTCTAGAAGGTAAAGGAAGATGTCCCTGAAGAAATTTTAACTTTTAAATAAAGACTTGAAGGATAGTGCAGTGAGCTATGTGTGTGAGGGTCCACATGCAGGAAGAACAGCTCAATGCAGAAAAGAGAAAAGAATGAATGATATTCAGAACCCCATCAATTTCTTGGTTGTCACTTCATCTTCCTTGTGTTCATCCTTCATGCCTTGATCTGTTAACTGATCCTAACTAATTTTAGAACACACTTTGATAGATTTTAAAGAGCCCAAGATTTAATGAGTCTGTAGCCCCAGCAATTTGAAGAAAAATGATAAGATGAAGGAGTGGGAGAAAGAAGCGGGGAAAGGAGGAAGATCAGGTAGAGGAGGAATGGCAACAGGGAGCAAGAAAGTAAGAAAAGGATGCTTCGGAGAGCTCCTCTGTCTTTGCTCCTCAGAGATATGATACAGGTGTATAAGGGAGTCTTTCCATGGAAAGGCATAGAGTGAAAGTCATTATGAGGTTTATCAAATTATATTGACCAATTCATGGTCAATGATATAAAACCAAACTGTTAAATAAAGGAGCTATTAAAAATCATCATCAGGGATGCCTGGGTTAAGCGTCTGCCTTTGGCTCAGGTCGTGATCCTGGGGTCCTGGGATTGAGTCCTGAGTGGGCTCCTTGCTCAGAGGAGAGCCCGCTTCTCCCTCTGCCTGCCGTTCCCCCTGCTTGTGCTCTCTCTAACCTTCCAACAAATAAATGACTTTTTAAAAAAATCTAAAAAAAAAAATCAGAATAAGAACCTCTGATTAAAATTAAAGCAAACAATAAAATAAACATGAAGATTGGCCAGCATCTGGAATGGGGTATCAAAGAAAGGACAGGTGACAAAGGTTCAGGAAAATATTCATAGAGTGAGGAAAGCCCAGTGCTTCCAGCTCCGTGAAGATGTAGAGAATATCTGAGGGTCTTATACATATCTGTCTGTACCAACATCTTATATTTTAGGTGTTATTAGTGTCTCTATCTCCATATGAATGTGTTTCAAAAGTAAAAATCCTTCCTTCTCAGGCCACTTGCTTACTCACAGAGTTCTGAAACACAAAAAGATTTCAGTATGGACAGACTACATAGTTAAAGGGGAAATGGGCAGGGGCACCTACACGGCTCAGTCAGTTAAGGCTTACACTCTTGATTTCGGCTCAGGTCATGATCTCAGGGTCATGGGATCGAGCCCCATGTTGGGCTCCATGGTCTGCATAGAGTCTGCTTGAGATTCTCTCTCTTCTTCTCCCTGTGCCCCCCTCCTGCTCACAGTCTCTAAATAAATAAATAAATCTTAAAAAAACAAAAAAAGGGAAATGGGGAATGGTTACTCTTGAAAGTCTTTTCATACCTACTTAACCCATAGGCCATCGTGAAGCATAAAGGTTTGCTTTATTGATGTTTTCAATATTTACTATTTGCTTTATTGATGTTTTCTAATTTCAGAGATGGAGCTGACGAATACATACGTCTATATAGAAAAGACCAACAGGTGAAAAAATGGTCTTTATCCCACTGTAAACTCATTAAAGTTGCTCTTTAATTTGTTGTTATAGTCACTATGCATAAATCTTATATTGCCTTTATCTCTAAAAAACAAGATCAGTTGTCAAAAAAAATCTGTACAATTTTTTGACAAATGCACATCAAGCTATCAAGCTGACTTAATTTCATGTGTACCTAGTTATCACAATTTTGTCATATGGTTTAAAACAATCTCTGGAGGGGCACCTAGGTGGCTCAGTTGGTTAAGTGTCTGACTCTTGATTTCAACTCAGGTCATGATCTCTAGTCATGACCCAGCCCCACATGGGGCTCCCTGCTTGAAGGGGAGTCTGCTTCTCTCTCTCTCTCCCTCTGCCACCCCCCCACTCACACATGTGCTGCTCTGTCTCTCTCTCTCAAATAAATAAATATTAAAAAATAAAAACTAGTCTTGGGGTGACTGGATGGCTCAGTTGTTAAGCATCTGTCTTTGGATCAGGTCATGATCCCAGGGTCCTGGGATCAAGCCCCATATCGGGCTCCCTGCTCAGCAAGAAGCCTGCTTCTCCCTCTCCCACTCCTCCTGCTTGTATCTCTCTCTCACTGTGTCTCTTTCTGACAACGAAACAAATTAAATCTTTAAAAAAAGGAGTCTCTGTATATTTTTAATACACTTATTTTATCTTTCCTGCTTGGATTGATATTACACAGATCATCTCATAAATTGAATATTCATTCATCCTCATGGAAATTTATTGAGCTCTTGCTTATTGTGGACTGGGAAAGTTAGATTCCAAGACTACAAAGATAAATTGGGCCCAGACCATGTCCTCCACCCAGACCATTTCCTCAGAGTAGAAATAACCAATAATTTATTGTTTGGGATCCATTCTTCATCTACAAACCTCAATGAGGTTGTGCCCTTGGCTAAAGTAGTTGAAGGTCTTCAATAATCCTGGCATGTATTCTTCAGAAACACTGTTCCCACTATATAGAGGTTCATGGATGGCCATTGAGATTATTTTCATTGATTTCCTTGATCTATGGACATTAAAGTTTTCTACTGGCACATTTTGCAAAAGGCCTCCTTGCCCCCTTATTATGTCCTTAATATAACTCTGTACATCAGTTGACCAACACCAGTTTTATTGTTTATTCCTTAGAAATGGCAACAGAAGCACCACTAACTTAAAGATTTCTAATGATGCCATCAAAAGATATTGGAGAACTTCTTTTTTTTTTTTCTTTTTTTTACGATTTTATTTATTTATTTGACAGAGAGAAACACAGAGAGAGAGGGAACACAAGCAGGGGGAGTGAGAGAGGAAGAAGCAGGCTTCCCGCCTAGCAGAGAGCCCGATGTGGGGCTCCATCCCGGGTCTCCGGGATCATGACCTGAGCTGAAGGCAGTCGCTCAACCAACTGAGCCACCCAGGTGCCCCTGGAGAACTTCTTAAGGTCATCAAACTTGATCAGCAGCTTCCAAAGTCCTAGTCTACTCAATATGTAAAATGCTGGGAGTGATGTGCAGATCATGACACTATTTCCTATATTTTCCCTCAATCTGTGTGCCATAAAGGTTTCCTCCATCTCACCTTTATGCCCTGTCATAAATGCCACATCAAAAAAATCTCTAGCACTTTCTTGCAGTTTGATTCAAAACAATTGCCCTACTCCCATTTCTCACCCTTCATCCTATGTTCTCCTAAAAACTTCTAGATTTTTCCACATTATTGGCTCTTCTCATCAAACACACAGATCTGACAATCAGCAGTGATGTACCAGTTATAGCCCTGGGTTCTCTCTGGTTATTCTGCTTCAAGCTGGCTTGATTGGACACACTTCTTAAAACCTCCCATCTCCCACTGAGTTGCTCTTGGCCCAGATGTTGGAGCCACAAATTATCAACTGCAATGTGTAGATCATGAACCATCATAATGACCATGCTCCATAGAACATGTTCTATTAATAGAAATTCTGAGTGATGTTAATGTTTTATTGGGCATTTAAGAAGTCATTGAATATTATGGATCTCAAAGAGGAAAGAGAGACACACATTTTTTCAAAGGTACCGAACATGAGGATACCCTCCCTTTTGGTAGACTAGTGTTGAAAAGATTCTTCTTTTGGAAATGTTAACTTTGCATGACTTTTTTTTTAAAGAGTTTATTTATTTATTTGACAGAGAAATAGAGAGCACAAGTAGGCAGAGAGGCAGACAGAGGGAGAGGGAGCCTGATGTGGGGCTCAATCCCAGGGCCCTGGGATCATGACCTGAGCCAAAGGCAGATGCCCAACCAATTGAGCCACCCAGGTGCCCCAGCTGTACATGACTTTATACTCTATAAGCACATTATGGATTTGATAATGCTTGGTTGACAATATAAGTCCTTAAAATTACTACGATATTTTGACCAGCAGTGGGAAAGATAGAAATGCTGTGATACTTACTTAACCAGCTTTGTTCCACATGCAAAAGGAAGCTTCTTAATCTTGAGAAGTTTTTTCATAATTATGTTGAAGAAGAATTTCTGTGGTCACTCGAGGAACATTTTCTCCTCCCTTCTTGGATCTTAGCAATTCTAATATCAGGGTCTCTGATCTCTACAATACATTTATATAAAATATATGACTATAAACATATACATATTTATGAGGTCTTGAATAATAATTTCAATGGATCTTATACACAGCCCCACATATCTTCATTTACATAAAAAAAGGAATAATGGCTAGTTCTTTACATATTACATCTAATCATTTGATAAACTTTTTTTTGGCCTGGAGTGTTTTGATAAAGCTTTTTCTTCCTACATGACATTGCACTGAATAGACAAAGCACGCTAGCCATTTGATTTCAGAACAGAAATAAACTTTATACATAGATATATCCCTAATTTTAGTCAGAGCAGTGGTTTTGTTACTACAGGGACCATAATAATAAAGTAAGAAATTTCAAATCCAGAAAATGTCATCGACCAGAGGAAAAGCATATTTTTTTTTCCTTAGGATCTTCTCCTTCAGTGCACTTAACATTATTAAAAATCATTTGGTGTTTATTCTATTCAGTATACCACTTTCTGGAAAACAACCAATTCAAAAGCAGTTCAAAGGTTAGTTACAAGATAAACTAATAGCTATGCTAAGCTATTACTTTGTAGAGCCAATAAAAAAAAAGAAATAAACTGTATTATTTCCACAATCTATATGGTCAGCCCCAGCAACAACCAAATCAATAATAAAACATTTTTATTTAAACTTCCCCCTGATTTCCCCTCTCTGCTTCTGAAATTTATCCCAACAGGGAAATCTCCTTGGTATATACCATAAATATAAAAAAGAAAGAGTGGACAATGTAATAAATGTTTTATTTTCGTTTGTTAATAGATGGCGAAGTTCAGCTCACTTGTGGTTTGACCTTATTCTAGTACATGGACAATTTTTCTTAAATACAGCTTTCATATAACACTAGCCATCTCAAACTTCTGCACTCACCCCAGAGAAATAGATCTACACACACACACACACACACACACACACACACACACGTACGCACATAGAGTAATTGCAATATAGCACTATTTCAAGATTTTTATACACCATAATTCAAATTATATGGCTCTAAACATTATCTGCATAAGTACCTGATAAAATGCACGATAAAATGTATGTAACCTCTGGACTATCAGGTACATTTTTTTTAAGTTTCCCCACATACCTTAACATTAGTAGCAATTAATAATAAATGATAAATATTGAATCTTTATAACAATGATTTTCATCTGGGCTGTATATCGAGATTGTACTCAGATTCTCCGATTTTATAGGTTTGGAGTGTGGCCAAGTCACCATATCTTTTTTTTTTAATTTCCAAATGTTGCTGATATAAATTTAAGATTAAAAACCACTGGTGATGAGCACTCTCTGTGTGCTGAGTCCTATGCTAAGTGACTTATATTCATTATCTCATTTAATCCTCATAACTACATTGGGCATGTTTAATTATCTCCATTTTACAGATGAAGATACTGACATATAGGGAAGTTAAATAATTGGTTCAGCACTAGGATTCAAACCTAGATGGCAGATATGTGTATGAAAGCAAATATGTAATTCTGTATTTTTATTAAATAATTCCTCAAATAAACAAAAAAAGGCTAAAACAAAACTAAAATGGATCAGTGAAAATTCTAATTAAAATAGCATATGATCACTCCAGATAGTCCCTTTCTACTAGGTCTTCCATAAACCACTCTGACCCTCTTCTGATCTATTCTCTACCCTACAGCATCATGATCATTTCAAAAAGCAAGCAGATTGAGCTAGCTAAGCCCTGAGTTCTGCATTCCCTGAGATACTGTCTGGTTTACTCTCCAGTTTATATCCCTATTCATGTCATGACACCTCATGCATGAGAGGGAGTCAACAGATATCTATGAAATAAATGTCACTGCTTTCTGAACAAGTCCCATCTTCCTGTCTCCTGATGGCTTTAGAGTATTCCTTGGTTCCTAACTATAGCTCCTCCCTCACAGCTAGAGAACCTCCCCTAGTAGGGTCTTGTGCTCCAAGTGAACACATTTATCAGGCCTGATTTTCCAGTAACAGGTTGGACCAGCCACGCTGATTCCCCCCCTCCCCTCGGTGGCTCCAGATTGTTCTCTGAACAGACCCCTAAGTTAGCACATGGCAAGAGGGAAACTGAGGCCCAGAACCCCTGCTCCTGCAGGGCCTCTCAGATTACAGTAGAGGACTATACTTCAGTTGTCTGTTCCCAGGCATTCTGGGCTGGTATGATTCTTACATTGGGCTATTCTGTCTCTCCTCACTGAGTCAACTCCCAAAATGGGATGACAGAAAGCAAAAGTCATTTATTTACATGACTCTGAGTGAGGACTAGCCAGGAGAACATGATGTGATTTAAGAAATCATTTCCCCAGCCTGATTTAAATACAACCACTCAAACCCCCTAAAATGGTTTCATAGAGATAATACATGGGAACCCGAGTTCAGGGAGCACAGTAAGAATTAATCCTCTGTGACTTGCCTACGTTTCAAGAGAAATAATAGCTTATCCTCGGAACTTGGAGAGAGACACACCTCCACAGAAGTCTCACAATGAATACATTAATGCGTAACATTTTGGACCAAAACAAACATTTAATTCATGCAAGGTATTTAAAAGTTAGGAATTACTCCAGCAAAGAGGGGTTTTTATGACAATGGACAATAGTAGTGTGGTCCCTCAACAAAGAATTTTGCTTCTTGCATACTATGATGATTGCATGGTAATCTTACCCAGCTAGTGTTTTCTTAATGTCCTGGGGAGCCTGATCATTGTAAATTACCTGTGACATCTCATTAATCCTCTTTTTCCTCACAAACGCATAATTAATGGTAACATTGACAATAATACACAAATTAGCTAAGTGACGCTTTATGGTGTTGGTTTTGATTAACGTCAGGAACCCAAAAATGACATTAATGTAATGCAGATCCCAAAAGGCAGTCTGCACTTTGACCCCAGACATACATTTTGTTTGCACCATCCCCAAGATTAATCCTCTTTTGGATGAAGACGAGACAAAACTCTGGTCACTGGCAGTGTGTGCTGGGCTGTCGGAAAACACACCGCCTCAATTGCATTTGTTTAAGAAGGAAATCTTAATGCAGAGAAAACAACAGCGTAGTGTCATTTCCTATTGTCTCGTTAGGACAAAGATAAATGAGCACCTGTCATGATTTAGATCAAGTACTTCTCTGCTAACTTCTATTATTTGCTTATTTATGGAGCAGTGTTTAATTAAAAGTATACCTCGATGATAGGAACCACATGATAAAATG
This sequence comes from Spilogale gracilis, assembly GCA_004023965.1. Lineage (NCBI taxonomy): Eukaryota > Metazoa > Chordata > Mammalia > Carnivora > Mephitidae > Spilogale > Spilogale gracilis. The sequence continues at coordinate 9,025 of PITA01004352.1, forward strand.
ATTGAAGTTCCTTCTGCTCTCACTGTAAATGGTTTTTGGAAATCAAAACTGATTTTTATATGCATTTCAACCTGCAGGACCTCTACATGATAAATTCTTACTAACCACAAGAGGGTAAAAAAGAAAAATCGATGCCTGCGAAAATATTCTTTGTGTCTGAACTTGAGTAACAAAGTGAAAGTACCAGAAGGAATTTGGATCAAGTAAAACTTCTTTGCCTCAAAAGTGAGGCACCTCTGCTGTGAGGAAGCTGATTCAGAAACACTTTTTCCAAATTACAAAAGAAAGAGACACTGCGTTAGTCATAGGACTGTCTATTGCCGCATCAACAATTTCTAAATTCAGGATGAATCATAGAACTTTATTAGGATCATGAACAGTTCCTTAATCACGATTTTCACAAATCCAAGTTGAATACCGAATCTTCTCAACACTCTGAAGAGGTAGAGTATGCTAATTTTTAAAAGACACAACCTTCTATTTTCTTCATGACAATTAATATAGCTGAAAAACCCTAATGGTATATATCTTTTTTAAAAAAATAATGATAATAGTCCTTTCTTGATTAATTTGACATCTATTTATTATAGGCTATTTTTCAAAGTGTTGCCACTAAACCATAGCCCGGCTAATGATCATATTCCATTTCAATAATGGAATAGGGAGAAAAGCCATATTTTCATGTTTTTTTTTCTATTAGTCACATAAATAACTAGCATTTGGAGAATGCTTTATGGACAAAAATGTATAATACATAAAGCAATTGCTGTAAAATGTCGTAAAACCAAAAATTGGAAAATAAAGATGACCAAAATTACTTTTTAAAATTGTGTGTCTATTTGGTAAAGAGAAGAGGAACTTAAATACCTTAAAAGAAGATTTTAGTTGCGGGGGGTATGCATTTTCAATTACACTACACCCCTAACTTCCAACACCACCCCCCCCACACTAAAAATAAGAAAGCAGACTGCTTTACAACTGCTTGTCATAGCGGTTTAATTTTGAAAAATGCCTCATCTGTCTCTGCTTGTAATATATTTATCAAATGATTTGGTTTATCTTTTTTTTTTTTTTTTTTGGTTATTTAAAGTTACAAGAAACAAAATCTATTTGAGGAGACTCAGGTCTTTCTTCTTCTTTTGTTTAAACATTATTTTAAAATCAAAAGCAGCTTATTTTTAAATTGACATATTGAGTGTTAGTCGTGCCAACTTTCACCAGAACACAAACTCATTGTAAAGCAAACTGGGATTTAAGGGGCTACAGGGATTCCTATAGAGGTCATATTTTCACTCCGCCTAACTAAACCATAAATCGAGATTACAACAATAAATTATTTTTTTATTATTTTGGCAGAAATAAGTCCAGCACTGAATTTTGCAAGCTATTTGGGCTTAATTCATATGTTAAATAGGCCAGGATAAACCAGTGCTAGTAGAAGTAGAAACCAGCCTTATGTTATATAGAAACTTGAATTAGGCACTCACCACCGGAATAGTAATTGATACATTTATTTAAAAAAAATCCAATTCCTTAACACTGCAAAGTCTAAGGAATAGGATGATTTAAAGCTTCAAATGTTTAAAAACCTCATCTGTGGCAATCTTTTAACCAGAGGCATTGTTTACAACGTGTTTTTCAGGTAGCTGTAGTAACATCTCTAACTAGTTAAAAACACTGATCAAGTTACAAACCCACTGTCTTAGAAGACTTTTGTACCAAGCTGTTTGAAACCTCCCAAAGAATCTTCATTTGTATATTTTTTCAGCAGTTGCCAGGAATATTACTGTTAGCTTAAATGGATCATCTTCTTTTTTCAATTCTACTCAAGTTCACAGAGAGCAATCTATCAAGCCATAATTTTATAGAAATCTCTTTTTCGAGTTTAAAAGTGGTCCGCTGAATTTTAATAAGCTTCTGTGGTTGCTCTAAGTTACTTTTTTTGTTATTCTAAGGAATTATTTCTGCAAAGGAAAAAAAAAAGAGACTGCTGGTGTGGGAAACATGTTTTCTTAAGTATTTAATCGGACATTTCCATACCACAACACTTTGTAGACATGTTTTTTTGCTTTGAAAACATATCTTATCAGGGGTGCTTGGTGTAAAATTCTTGTCTGTTTTCTTACCTTTGAATTTGAACTCTATTTATAAGGCTCAGCTCAATGATGTCTACAGCTAAGGAATTTCCTTAACTAGGGAGCTTTACATGAACGCGATTAATAAGAAAGCACCATGAGGCATGGAGCAGGGTGTCCCTTCAGGTTTCCTGTACATTCTAACCTTATCAAAGTGTTCCCCTTTACAAAGAAGAAAAAGACGGGACAAAGTGGCTAAATATGTATCTCGTTTTATCTTTCTACTATTTTCCTCTTGATATAATACCTTTTGAGAATGAACAAAAGGAGGTGAATTCTTCATTCCTTATTTGTATATGCAAGTGAAAGGGGGTCTCTCACTGTGGAAGGCACTGGCCTTTCTCACATGGAACAAATCCTAGAAGAAACTCAGTTTAGACGAAATGCAAATATTTAATCCCCGCATCTATATTTTGAAATATAACATGGTATTTTCCATAAATCTATGTGTGATGACATATTTCATAACATTACATAAGGTTTTCCAAGCATTCTTATTCACGGATGAACGGTTTGCAGAAAATCACAACATTGTACTATACTTCTCCAGCAAGTTAATTTTCACTTTAATGTGAATATACAATTTATGGAAAAATAATAGTTATTTCGGCGTGGCAGCACTTACCTGTTGCTATGTGAAAATTCATACTCTCAAAAATGTGTTTTTACTTTAATTATTAGTAGGCTACACTGATGCCTAAAGATTTTTATAAACAGAACCTTAAATCTGCATTTTGGCTCAGGGCTTTCCTTTTTAGACAACTGAAAATGAAGCAGCATGACATAAAGTCAAGTCCAAAAGAATATTTTTATACATGCCTTGACTTTGGTTTTTTTGGAAACTGCCCTATGGAGACTGTCCTTTATTAAGATCCTTAATGAGTGTTCTGCCTGTATTTTTCTACCGAGAATGTCAAATAAGGTTGGAAAGCAAATGTAAACTGTAATGCAAGTGACACACACTAAAAATAGCCCTATAAATCTGTTCATTTTGTTTAGATAGTCTCCAGAGTTGTAAAAAGTAAGACTGCTCAGCTTTATTATTTGTTTTGGAAAAACTAATTCTGCAGAGAATAGGCCACTGATAATGCTATATTACATTAGAGAAGATTTATTAAGACTGTCTCCAGATTTAAATTTTTTTTCAAAAGGGAATTTTCTCCCGCTCTTATTGTCCAAATAATCTACAAGATCATTAATGGTGTAGATTCAACAATGGCAAAGAGATTTGCCCGTTTAGTCATTAGAACTAAGATGGTGAATGAGTCACATTTATCTAAAATGAAATTAAAATTTCAAATGTATTTCTCATTCCTATTAACCTGTCAAATATGTTGTTTCCAATGTTTCCAGTAACAGAGTAACAATATTTATTATCCAACATACCATGAGTTTTTAAAAATAACTCCAGGAGAACAGTTTTAGAGCATTGAAAAGCTGAATAGACAACTTAAAAAAAAAAATCAGACATTTCTGTGTGAAAAATAGCTATTGTAATTCACAATGTTTGATGGAGGATGTATTTTTAGCAAACCACGTAATTTGAACTTGAGAAATTGAGCTTTGGGGTAAAATTGAAGGAGGGGACATGAGTCTTCTCCTGTGTTAAAGAGGTTTTAAACTGGTTCACTTTTTCTCTTGAGAAAAAGTTTAGGAGATCTAAACTCTCCCTTTTCCATATCCACATGATAGTCAATAAGGTTTCTTGGATTGGTAGGATGGCTTTGCACTTCAGCCAACATTGATTGTAATCGAAGGCTTTGTTTTTGGGTATCCTATCCCAACGGGGGCATACATAAACAGACAAAATGACCAAAATGGGCAGCAATCTGACCTTTTAAAAGAGAGGCAGTTCAAAAACTATACCAATTTTCTTATGAAGAAAGAAGTATATTGTCATTTGATGGAACCTTGCAGCTTACCTCTTTTTTTCCTTCCACATGGCCAAACTACATACTCAAATTACTAAAATATGGGAGTTTCTGGGGCTTTCGGCCTCCTTTTCTCCCCAGAGCCCTTCCCGCCGCCTCCCCTCCAAGTTCAGAAAGAAAAAAGTGTTGCTATTCATGTGATAATTGTCAAAACCATGATAAGTGCCAAACAAGACAGTGCCAAGAAATCATTAGTTCACTATACATCTCGGATTTCTGTAATGTTCAGTTAATGGGCCAGATTTCGTCAGACCTTCTTTTCTTGTAAAATTTTCTTAGCTTTTTTTTTCTTTGCTGTTTTTTAAAAGAATTGTGTAAGCCAGACTTAGAGTAAATCTGCAAGACTTAAAATTAAATTTTAAAAAACCTGAAATATTGTGTTTGATAAATTCTTACATTCCATTCTCATTACATACATTTTGAAATGCCTAATTCAGAAAACCAGAATGGTGTATTGAAAAATTTACCAGCCCCATATTACAGCTAAACATTGTATCTCAAGCACATAAAACAAAGAAGGAAGACAAAAAAACCGATCCGTCTTAAAATTTAAAAATACTTCTGATTCACAAAGGAAGAAAGATAACATCCAGAAAAATTCAAGAACTTTTTTTAAAAGATCATCACGATATATACGGGTGCAAAATCTTTTACATAAATAAATTGCATCTTCAAATACATACAGCTTCAAGGTATCTTTCTAAGTATTTCATAGAAAGATGTCCCCATGAAAAGAGCAAATACTACAATGATAATAACCAACCAGGATTTTGAAAAGCAAAGGAAAGGGAATAGTAGAATTTTCTGTTTGTAAACCCATTGACATAAATAGTCTGACCTGTCACAAATTACCTTTTAAGCTACCGTATGTTATGTATAGACCAGTCAAAACTGATAACATTTTGCTTTCATCAGTTTTGTGTTATAATTCTGAAAACCTGAAATGTTTATTGTAGTGAGATAATACAATGTATGCAGATAACAGGCATTCCCTAGACATGTTTACTCGGGTAAGAATTCATAAATGGAAAACTGTTTGGGCTCAAGAAGAGGGTTATTGCTTCTAAAAGGCAGCTCATGGGTTGTTTAATAGTATTTTAAATGTCTGCTAATGAGAGTCACAAGAAAGCACGGAAGAGTAGAGAATTGGTTCCAGAGGCGATCACACAGTAGTCAAGAAGATTAACATGCCACTAGGGGACAGCAGAAAGTCACAGAATGAGGTAGTGCCAGAGAGATCAGAACAAAAGGCTTTTCTTTGTGGAGAGAGAGAGAGAGAGAAACTAAGATATATTTCCAAACCAAAATCTTTTACAACTGAAGTGTTTGTAACTATATTTTTTAAAAGCAGTAAAAAATATTTGCAGGGATCTATTTTTAGATTCCAAGGATCTGTGTACCAGAATGTTATAAAATATACATAGCTATCATCTCGGTAAAATAAATTCAAATACGGACCATTCTATTTTCTGCATTTGAGAGTGAAGGAAACTTTCTAACATCAGAAAAAAATAGCCCATTACAAAGCACATTAGACCAAACCTATGAATGACAAAATACTGCTGTGAAATACTAAAATTTGCTCGACAAAGCTAAACGTAAGTGGAATCTATTCCATTTTCAAAGAGGTAGAGGGACCATTTGAAGAAATAAAAGTAACTAGAAAATTGATCAAACTAACCAAGCAATCTAGAAATCCAGCTGCTTACCCTGACCCTGATATAATAAATTTGTAATCTTTTAAACACAAATTTGATTGTTGGTTTGAGTTGCAACGATAGTTCAAGGGGATTGGAAATTTCAACCTCTGCGATCATTTTAAAAGCTAACGCCCATTCTTTAACAACTCAACTTGCAGAAATGGTCATTTGTATACTTAAGTGTCATTTTAAGTGCAATGGATTCTGTAATCCCAGGTAATATACCTGTAATGCAATATTTTTATCAAATGACAACCAATTTTTGACTCTAAATTTCTTTAATTCATGGATCACATTCCTTTGTTTGATCTGCATAAAACCTAGACCATTATATACTCAGTTAATATCTCTAGTTATAAGGCTGTTGTTGACCTTTGCAATCATTTTTTTCTGGATTTTAATCTTCCTTTTTACATCCTCAATCTTGTTTTGTGTGTTATATACCACCATTAACTTAGCTCACAGTCACAAATTTTCCCATGTCATAAAATCAAAAGGCTGGATAAGATTTTAGAAGTTACTTAGTCCATTTTCCCATTATTTTTTGTTTTGTATAAAATTGGACATCAAATACGGCAAATCCATTTGTTAGTTTTATTTTTAATATTCAAGGATATTGATCTAACAGAATTTTTTTAAATTACTAGTAGCTGGTATATATTGTACACATGATACTTAGAATTCTTTTTCCCAGCACCAAAACAAAATTTTGGTTAAAATTGTACACGTACACCACATATATGCCATACCCTCAAATTTCCATGGTTTTGTCTTTACCTATTTAATCTCGTTTTTTTCTCTTCTTGTCAAGTACTCTAACTCTTATACACTTCTGGAATTTGGTATTTCTTTCATCCCAGAGGGCCTTTATCCCTAGATCACAACTCTCCGCTCTTTGTCTCCTTTCCTCTACAGGTTCCTGTTTTGTAGATTGTATTCTCTCTTTTTATTCTGCAGTTTGGACTAACTCCAAAAAATAATAATAATAATTCCCTCAACACATTCTAAATCCTGAGGATCCTCTTCCTGCAATTCCCCTGATCTTCCTAACATCTTGCCTAAATCCCATCTACTGCATTTAAGACCCTGCTGTCTTGCACTATCCTCAGAGGAAACAGAGACCAGCTGTTCACCTCTACCTGCAAAGGACTATGTTCCTTCATGAACTTGAAGACTGCTATTAATTCCCTCCAAGTCTTTTCTTCTCCAGACTAAACAAGGCCGGTTCTTTTACCCTTGTTTCATTGGGACTGTTTCCCAACCATTTAGTTATTTTGCTGCTTCCTTTGGACCTATTCCAAATTTTGTACATTCAACTTAAGTGGAAGGATCCTAACACACACAGTATGATAGATAGCAAGGAACTGATTAATTATGCACATAATGTGGATGATTATTTACGTTCCCTACATTCTTTGCTGACTATCAGCATTTGGTCTTTGAACAATGGGGCTCTATATTCAACCCATAAAAATAGCTTGTGATCCACTGTGGCCTCCTGTATCTTTTTTCTTACTTATGATTGAACAAGCCTTTCTTTTTTTTATACTTGAAGTTGATTTTATTCTCTCCACCTGTTAATTGCTTTTCCTTTTTAACAATAACCCTCACTCTATTTTTTTTCTGTTTGATTACCTAACTATTCTTTCTTCTTTTGGTTGTTCTCTGGTGCTTACATTCAGACCATAATATCATGGGCAGGTATCGAACTCCTAACAATAATTCTGTGTATATTTGATTTCCTTAAGCAGACTCTTAACAAATACGATTAGTGAGTTTCGAAGAAGGAACACTATCTGGAAAAGATTAGTATTACACCAAAAGCTAGACATTGTTTTCCTTTCAGATGGGAAGACTTGGTTCATGAGGCACGTGTGAAAGAAAGAGGGAGAGAAGAGAGGGTGTGTGTGTGTGTGTGTGTGTGTGTGTGTGTGAGTACGCATAAGTTAACTTCTACAACACTAGAGCATTTGGCCTTCACCCTGTTCTTACCTCAGAAAAGAACCGAGATTGTGATTTTCTTCGCAACTGCACACTCTGTCATGGCTAATACTTTATCTGTCTACATAGAGAGATAGAGAAGATAGATATGAATAAAATTATATCTAATCTCTCCCATCCCTAGCACTGGTGAATTACAGTTATCTTTCAGCATGTTCACCTTGTAGAGTAGGTTATACACTTAGAAATTATATTAAGTTTTCAGTCCAAAGCGAAAAAGCTATGAAGCAATCCAGCAAATTCTGAGTGCTTCCCATGGTGGGTCACTGATAACTAAAATGATAACAATGAAGAGGAAAGAGTAAAAATTACCATGTAATTCCATTATTGCCCAAATATTGTACTGTGGAAAGAAAGAAAACAATTGCAAAATTATGTAGATTCAATAGAAAATTACAATTTATGAAGCTGATTTTCAATAGCAGTCATCTAACATAAAAGAATAACCCTACATTGTGTAAAATGATCATTATTTCTTTGTGCTATATCACAAACTTTAAAAAAGAGAGAGAGATCACAAGAAGCATGAAACTGCTTATAGTATATTATTCATTCATCTCCGAACTAGCAATTACCCCCCAAAAATGGAGGGTAAGAAATAAGTGAAAAGATATCAACCCTCATTCTGGTGTTAGCCTGTAGACAGGAGACATCCCAGCACAGACAGCCTGGACACTATTGTTTCTAGCACCTGCATGGAGGTTGCTGAAATTACAAAGAAAAGTTAGCCCTATTTTACATATACTGGGTGCACATGTGCCTTTTCGTTATTCTTACACTTTTGAGTTACCTTCATGAAGAAAATTCCACCTTCGAGTAAGAAGACAAAAGTAAAGGTCTACTTCTGTTTATATAATTTCACTTCACCAAGAATACGAGCAAAATAAATAAGACCTTAGGGACAGTACCAGAACTGTCACTTGGCACATGGTGAGTTTCGCCAGACTGTTTACTTACGTAGGAGTCTTATCTGAAGGTCAAAAATGTAATCAAAAACTAACTAAACCCAAAAGGAAACCTGTGAAAGATAACATAATCCAATCCCAACATGTCCTACTAAACTCATTTATGGTTTTTGCTTGAGGTAAAATTATTATTTCCCTGGAAATAATTTGAGATTTAGGAATAAAACTCTCTGTAAAATCTCCATAATGAACTCTAGGATATTTAAAAGTGAAAAGGAAATGTGCTGGCACACTGTAGATTCATTGCAATGAATGGGGCACACGGCTTTCTGATAGGTCCATTTACAGGAGGCCGGTGCAGGGGACAGGTGAGTTGGAGCCTCTGATCCATTGTCCCTTGAATGAGCACATACCTGGGCTGGAAAACATCAAGGACTCGGCTAGTTTTGTTTCCCTTTCCTTCTGTCTAGGACTTTCTCTTCTGATCAGCTTTCCAAATATTATCTCATTTTTCTCTTAACCTCTGCAATCTATCTCTCCTCCCCCTCTCTTTCTCTCTTTCTCTCTCTCTCTCTCTCTCTCCAGGTTCAGTAAATCTCACTTCTATGTAACAATGTTATTCATTACTTTTTAAATTATTTGTATATTTTGCCTTCGTGATGCCCCTTCTTTCTTTTCCCCTCCCTAAATCATTTCTACCTTTCTTTCCATCTCTTTTCTCCTTCCGACCCTCTCTATCCCCTCCAGCCTTTTCCCTCTCCCTGTCACTTCAGGGTGCGGCTCAGTTTATTGCTCTTTTGCTGCCACTCTGCTCTTCAGGAGCAGATCCCTTTTCCCTTCTCTTCCCACGCGGCCCATGTGTGCATCTGGGATGGACGGCTAATGCGGTGGATCAGCGTTACGGAAAGGGGTCGTAAGACCCAAGAAAATGCAGAATGTCTCGGGAAGAGTAGATTTTTTTCCAAGTACCTTATGTTAATGGAGAGTATCAGCAGATGCAAAAATTAAAAAGTAATATCCATAAAATACGATCCCTCTGTGTTTCAAACACGCCGCCTTTATGTCCTGCAGGTGTTCTTCGAGACCAAGTTGAAGCACATTCATTTAAAAGATCTCTTGCTATTTTATTTTTGCTTTTCATTTCCCAAAAGATTTTAAGTGAATTCTTTAGCACAAATCACTAAAAGGAAGATAGATGCGTTTGTCTACGGAATCTGAGTACCTTGGTTCGGCCCCAACAAGATGCATTTTAACAAGTCTGTTCTTAGTAGAGACACGGTTTAAGTAACCTATTGTGCATTTCGTTTGTAAATAATTTATTATTGAGTACAAACGACCATACTTTCTAACATGTCAAAATCAACAGGAGGCAGAACTTGCCATAAAGGTTCACCATTAGCCCAAATAAATTTTTGTCAAGATTGTATGAAAGACATAGTTAATATTTAATTTTGCTTGTCCCTCTGAAGGTCTCTGGCACCTAACTCATTGCAATGATATACAAAACTTAATTGAGTCTTCCCATTTTGGTGAAAGGACAAATGTTTTATTTCCCCACCAGTGGAGCAATCTGAGAGCGTGAATAACTTTTAATGTGCTTTTAAATCCCATTTTTAAAAGAAACAACGAGCATTTCTGTGTGCATTCAGCAATGACTATAGGATACCACCCCCCAAAGAAATCTTGGATGGGTTTGCAATCTTTGGATCTCCCCATTACATTCTAGGAGACTAGAGAACAATAGGTGGGTTTCATATAGCACCTGATTGATATTTCCAGGGTGTGAAAGCCTCCACCGGCAGATTAGGCTGATATTGCATATTCAAACACATACAATGATATATTTGTCATTGCTATTGACCTTTATCTCTCCAGTTTCCTGACAACCTTCTACAGTTATTGACATTACAAATACCAGCAACAACGTGCAGGGCAAAGTATAACCTTTCATTTACCTTCATGTCCCTCAGATGACTCATGTAGGTAGTTTCAACAAAAGCGGCAAACAATGATACTGTTGATTTTTTTTTCTTAACTTGCTAAAATGTTTTCCATTTTCCTCTTGTTCTCAGAAAATCATGCCAATAACTCTCTACAAAGGAAACGATTTCAAATGAATACAGGTAATTAGAAGTGTCAAGAAATCAGCAAAGTAGGGTGCCTGCCATCATTTCTGTGGAAAGAGTGCCAGATTCCCTTTCAAAAAGGTCTTTGTCATTTTTTAATAGAAGGTAATTAATGTAGACTACAGTAAAATGTACAGGATCCTGGTTGCTTGTCTTTCTTGCCATAGAAATGGGACCATAAAGATGTTTTGATATCTAGAAACAATCTTCTGAGGTTATTTTTAAATGACTTTTAATTACAAAAGTAGTCCTGTTAGTCTTTTCATTTCCAAAGGGGGGGGGTACGATTTAGAAAGGGCATATTTATTGGGAGACAAAGAAAGAAAGTTTTACAAGGGAAAATTATCTGGGAAGTGAAACAACAGAATTTTATAAAGCTGACAAGAGTTAAGAATGCGATAAATTAGCCTATATCTCAAATGTTTCCAACAGTAAGAGAAATAACGCATAACGTCCTACTGAAGGTAATTACACAGTTTCGATACCATAATGCCTTGGACTGAATGAGATCTTTGTTTTCTCTCAGGCCATGCTAAACCGACTATTTGGCCCTCTTAAAGCCACCCCTCCATGGGAGATAAATGTCCCATGGGTATTTACTGAACAGGGAAATTTTTAGGATCATGCCCATTCTTCTGGGGATGAAGATGGAATTTAGCTCAATTTTAAGATTATCTGAAGGTTGTAATTTCCTATAAAATGCTATCGAAATTGAATAATCCTTCCAAGTTTAAGTTTGACACATATTTACATATGAAAGTAGTCTCATTTCATCTCTTGGTTCTCAAGAAACAGAGACTTTCCTTTATTTAAGGTTTTTTTTGGGGGGGGGAGCAAAAAAAGAAGTATCAGTTACAAAAAATATATCTTAAAACCTTGAAGTTTGAAATGAAAACAATGAAGTTATTTTAATATTGATGATTTTAACATTGAAAGGTTGATGAATTTAGGATTCTGATGCAAGTGCTTGTAAGTACTCATAAGCAGGACCATTATTATCTATTATTGAGAATACGAGGGACTGGAGACAAAAATACAGCCCAACTCCTATAGTAAATCTTTTTCAATGCAACATGTGGAATAAGATCCTGGTTTTTTCTTAAACCTCTGTCCTAAGGTTTTCCTTCTTCAGTGGACTCCACACCACTCATCAAACAAAAGAAACACACTAAACTGCAACTTATGTGCTAATCATATGTTACTTTATTTACCAAAGTATGCATCTAGGAATCATAATTTAATATATTTTTGGTTATAAATCAGTCAAATCAAGTTTCCAGAGTGGATGAATCGCTATTTTAGAGAAAGCTACATTTTCTACAAGCATAATCTTTAAAGTCTGGCATTTAACTAATGTTTAAAGGGCGGTACAAAATGTCATAGTATCATTACAATAGATATTTCCCCCAACACAGAAGAAGTGGCATCGTAGTCATTAAGAGTCATTAAGGAGTCAAGGGAAAGTGGCTTAGTTGATAATGGTCAGATTAATCAAGGCCCAGGCAAGGTTCCTAAGTGATGAACCCAAGCTTTAACTAGCACTTGGAAAAAATAATCAGAGATTATTTTAATTATTAAAGTGTGCTTCAGAAGCTGAGCTGAAGTCACAGTATGATATGGGGATCATAATCAAGGACATAGAACACAGGTGGAAAGATGGACAGAGAAGGTAGAAAAGAGTGTGGGGTTTCAGAAGCACATCAGCACCAAGAAGGAGAAAGCTGGACTTCTGCCAGTACCTGAACTCAGCTGACAGTTCTTTCTGGCTTCTTTTGACTCTTATTCTTCTAGCCCCAGGACATTAAGTGGTCAGGAAAATAAGCTTTGTCGTGGCAGGATTATTTCAAGCTGTTCTGCCTCATCTTCTAAATCATATAATCTCAGCTAAGAGCCCTGACTCCATGCTTTCTAACAGCCTGGACCATAAAACTCTTCGAGAATCAAAGGCAGTTGGAACAGCCATTTGAAAGACCATATTCTAAGAGTAACGGTGCACAACTGGTCTGGTATTTTACCTCTCTCCCTCCTTTCCTACTTGTAAATACAAAATTCCATTAGGATGTGTCACTTTATTGCCCTCCTGCCAAAGACAGTGAAGACCAGTCATTTCCTCCATCACCCATAACATAGCTTCTTAGGTATGGCTTAAAGGCAGATGAACCTATGGGTTAATCACTGCTAAAAAAATAACCACAGAATATTAATCAAATTCAAATCAAAGATCACTGGCTTCATGTCTTCCTATTCAGATGCATAATTTCAGGCAGGGCTGGTTTCCAGCCAGGAGGTAACAGAACAGGCCATGTTGGCTGTTAAGATAATGAAATACTGCTATTCATAGGCACAAACCACTAATCGCTCTTACTCCCTGAGGATCAACCACGCTTCTACCACCCTGGCTTCTCATTCCCAGAATACCCACCCCCAAACTAATTTGAGTAATGCCTACCAACAGGTTCACCAGTGCGCACCTTCAACAACATAACTGATGTCTTTCACCATACCAGTTATTAGAAATTCTTACGATTACCCTGATTCCAGCTCCTCCCTCCACACAGTGGGTTAATTTATGACACCTCTTGGGTATACATTTTGCAGCCAGTAAACTTATTCTATAAAAGTCACATTTGTATTTTTATGGCTAATTCAGTCTATTGATAAAACCTCCACTTAAGATTTCTGGTCAAATTATATCTTCCACACTACTTTCATTTGTCCATGTACTTGAGCAGAATCAAAGATACTTTAGAGATGAGCTTTAGCACAGCTCAGATGTCCCTCTGCAGCCCTTCTCGGCAGAGAGATAGGATGACACTATATTTGAATGAGAAGCTTTATCAAGCTCATTACTTTTCATAATAGAATACTAGTTTTACCGCCTGCAAGTCAGATATTTAAAATATACAGCTCTCACTTCAATAATCAGCAATTCAAATATTATTTGGGGTCTATTATGGACTGGGCAATTGGCAACATATAATATTTATGTTTAAGGCACAGGGAATTCAATTTTTAGATAAGTTCCATCCAACTTCTGTCAACGTGTGGTTGAGACAATCAATATTTGAGAAATTCTAAAAAATATACTACCTATTTCTCTCAGCTTATCTCTACTCCAGAATCTACTTCAAACAATAGAAAAATAGTGGAGCTGGACTGTATTAATCTGGTATCTATAAAAATGCTTTCATTAACGGGTGCCTGGGCAGTCCCTTTGGTTAAGCACTCAACTCTTGATTTTGGCTCAGGTCATGACCTCAGGGTTTTGAGATCCAGCCCCTGTCACCTGCTCCACACTCAGCAAGACTCCTTTGATATTCTCTCTCTCCCTCTCCCTTTGCCCCTCCCCCCACTCTCACATACACTCTCTCTCAAAATAAAGACATAAAATCTTTCTAAAAAATTGTTTTCATTAAATTAGCAAGTGTTACTGGAATTCAATACAAGAGGCATTACCATGAAAAGCTTTTTTGCATATGCATCCTCCTAAAAATGTGTATCTCTAATCCAGACCAGTGGTAATCCACTTTTCTAACAACCTCTTTGATATCTCCAATGTCTCAAAAACACCTGCAATTCAGCATGTCTAAAACCTAACTGGTTATTTCCCCCTCCAAATCTGGTTGTCCTTCAGGGAGTCTCTATCTCACTATCTTTATCCATCAAGAAGGGGCAAGTTTGAACTTTGAGAAATATCCTTGACCTCTCACTCACTTTCTCCCTCATATTAAAGCTAAACCAAAGGCAATTAACCCACTACATATCTCTCAAATCTATCTACTTGTCATCATCTCCACACTATCATCTTTTACCCGGACACCATAATAGAGACCAAAATGCCACTCTGCTTCCATTCCAAATGCTCTCTGCTCTGCACTGTGGGGTGATGTTTTCCAAATACAAAGCTGAGTATCTTCTTCCTCTGCTTAGAAATCTTTGAAGATCTCATGTCTCTCAGGCCTACAGAGCTCTGTATTGGTGGTCCCAGCATGCTTAGATCTCCACTACCTTCTCCTGCCAAGCGCCCTTCCTTTGACTACAAAGACTGCAGCCACCTAGCCTGTATTTTAGTTTCTCAATCCTCCTTCCTACCACTGAGCCTTTGAACACACTGTTGCCTCTGTCCCATCTCACCCTCTCCCCTGGATCGGTGCCTCTCAAACTTTAATGCTCAAAGGAAATACCTGTGGATATTTTTAAAACAGAAGCAGATCGTGAGCCAGCAGGTCCAAGATGGGGTCTGAGATTCCGAATCTCCAAGAAGCTCCCAATTGGTGCCAGTGCTGTTGGTCTGTGGGCAGCACCTTGACGGACAAGGATCTAAATAGCTTCCGCGTATCCTTGAGACCTCAGGGCTAACATCGCTTCTCTAGGGAAATGTGTCCTAAACCCTAAGTCAAGTTCATATTGCCTTGCAATGTGCTTTCATAGAACTGTACTCCTTTCCACATAACAATGTCCTTGCTTTATAATTCCAAACTAGTGGTCGTTTTCTCTACTGCTGTGCTCTCCATAAGGACAGGAAACTATGTTGTTCACTGCAGAGTCCCCAGTGACAGGCATAATGCTGAAGCCATAAAAGGCATTCAATAAATAGTTCTTGAATGAACAATAAAGGAGTGAAGAAAAGATTCATGCTCTAAATTGTTGAAATTTAGTATCAGAACAAAGTTTTTCCCTACTGAGAAATGTGTACATATTTTCTTTTATTAAACGAGAGCTATATAATCCATCACATTTTCTTTTTTCTTTTATTTTTTTGCCTTGTCTGTAAAAAGCATTCCTAAGTTCCTGTTGATATTGCAGCAGTCAGTTTAGTGCAGGGTTTAGTTTTTAATTATAATAATTTCACCTCCATTTTTCTATGTTTATGAACCCTTGTTTTATCTGAATTTCAACTGTCTTGTGTGTTGATGTTTTATGGAAAGCTGCATCAACTCCTTTTTGAAAACAGTTAAGTAAAAAATCCTTTAAAAATTATAAGTGAATGATATACCTGATACACTTTAACAGACAATAGATACAGAATAAGGACTCTGGAGTCCAACAGTCAGTATATGAATCTTGGCTTCATGACTTAAGTCGTATGGCTTGGATAAGCTACTTACAATTAGTTGTTTATTAGTTTTTATTTCTATCACTGTTAAGAGACACAGCCAGCAGATGGAAAAATGTTCCCACATTGAGTCGCCACTTTTTTTCATTATGAAATTAGAGTACTGCATAGACCAAAACTTCGAAAACATACAGTAGGCATAAACTTGGAGCAGCCATCAGTGAGAATCTATTTAAGGTGGTTATAATCCTAAGGAAAGGTTCGCGGTCTCTATAAAGACAGAATAATATTGTCTCATGTTCAAATAATAATAGACACAGTGTGATTAATTGATTTGAATACATCATAAAGCCAACCAGTGGTGAAAATACAAACCTGTCAACCCAGAACCCAGAACTACTTACTATTCCATAACTTTTGATTCTTCAATGATAGTATGATATCCAGCATTAAATACCTAGATATCGAGAAGAGCATTTAAATGTTGAAAGTAAACTTTATAGCATAATAAATAAAGTTGGACAAATCATATTGAATATACTTGTCCCCAAACTGAAGATGCCATAAAAGGCTCGTATGATATACTGCCATTGACTAGAAATGTTACCCTCAGGGAAGCGTCTATTAAAAAAATTCAGTGTGTGCCGTATTCCCTATATGTAAAAAGTACTTAAGCTTAACTGCAACCTAAAAGTTAATTGAGAATCAATATAAAATGTAACATCAAGGGCAAAACTCAGATTCTAAATGAATATACAGGGAGGTCTTATTATCTTCAAACAGGGACCAGGTGAGAGCCGCCAAGAAAGAAGTGAAGTTGGGTATAAGGATGGCATTTATAAAGGCCCCTCGCAAGGCGGTAAGTGGATCTATTTTAAGTAGCCCGTAGTAAGATCGAAGAGGAGAAGTTTGAAAGAAAAGAAAGGAAGTGAGAAAACATCCCTTTCCCTTCTATTAACGAATGGGATGCCAGCAGCAGTGCACTGGGCATTTCGGGTCCGTTTTCACTCCAGCGATACCAGATGAAACAGCAGCGAATGATTCAATGGCAAAATCTCAATGTAGTGAAAAATTCTCCTGGGGCATTAAGGAGTTTGTCTCACCTTTTATTTTTCAGTTTTATAGCTGTAATTCATGAGTCTCTAAATAGTATGCAAAAAAAGAGACGTTTTAGGAGGGAGAAAATGTTGATTTTAGTCTGAGAATGTATCAAACCCTAAACCTGAAATTAAAATTCAGAATAATTTATGCTCGGAAGTGAAGAGGTAATAAAGCCCCCCTAGGAAATGAAACCCACCAAGTTTCACTTACCCCCCCCCCATAAACGCAGGACAGCTCAGAAGGTGTTTAGCTGAGTTCAGATGTTTTCTGTCATTCCCTTCCCGTCTCCAGCTGAGCCTCTTCAGCAAACGTTTGGTGGGATAAGCAGGACTCTCTTTTTATTCAGTGTTTTAAGATTTCTCAGTTGCGTATGTAGAGACCTGTTCTTTTAAAGTTCAATTCTATTCAAATCAGTGGAAGAAACAAGTTCTCTCTTGTGTGATGGAACTTTAAAGACATGCATATTTCTTTTAGGAACAACACAGTACTGCGAACCAGAAGAATTCCATACAAAAGAAAAATTTCCTGTGGAAAGAGAAAAAAAAAAATAGGGCTAATTTCTGGTTGGAAAAAAAGAAAATAACATTCCACCTTCAAAAAAAGTGCCTAGCTGTGGAAAAATAAAATGCAACATTTTAAGGACTGACGTGTAAGAAAATCCTGTGTCATGAAAAACACCCAAATATCTTTTGAACTATTTATACCATATGTGTCCCAATAAGGCTCTTTTCTGATTAAATAATGACAAGTAAGTGGAACCAAAGATGGCTTCAAAGACCCTTGAATCTTTACACAGCTTTTTGTAATTTTGCAAGTGTGAAATTTAGCTATCATTAAACAAATGTTCTAAAGCATAATTTTCGCACCCTGTGAAAAATGTCTAAGGAAGAAGATGCTGTGCCCATAGTAGGCACTCACAAATCACAAACACATAAATTAATAACAAATGAATGCTTCAGAGAGCAAGTCTTACACAATACACCCATCTTTTCTAAACTTCTGAGCACAGATTTAATTATGTGAAACAGTAATGGTGAACCTAAGGTAGACAACTACCTTTTCAACAAAATTAGTTGAGAGGTAACACAGTATAAGAGGGTAACAGCTAAGCACAGGTGGGGAGCACTCAGAGAGGGGGAAATTGTATAGTCATTAAAATTCTGAATAGCTAGTAGGGAGGTAGGAAAATATTTAAAAGAAAGTTCAGCATATAAAATGCAGGGCAAACTACATGTACTGTAAAATAGGAATGTTTTCATACTGACAATAAGACAGGATTAAAATGTGCAAAAACTTTTGAAAGTGGGTTTCTCTAAGTAAAGGGATTATAAATGTTAAGTTTTTATTTTAGATGAAAATGCCCTTCAATGAGCTTGGAACACTTGTACATTCTGAACAACAACAACAACAAAAGTGCTGAGTGCTCAATGAAAATGCTATGATGTTATGCCTTTTAAGATCTAAACTTACTTTTCAGAAAATGTGACTATGTAAGCAGTGTTCTACAAAACCGAGGGGCCGTTGGTCGATTTCAGTTGCACCACCGCAGACCTCTCAGAGAGCTCAAGAGTACTGGTAACACTTGGATGAGATTGTGATGCCTCAAACCATCCAGGCAAAGAGCAGGAAGTACACTGAAAGAGGGGCATCGTATGTTGAAATAACACTCGGGGAAGTAAATCTAAAACTCCAAGGACACTTTAGATACAGAAAACTTCAGGTTTCTACTCCATATAATCTTTGAAAGCCAACCATCAAGATACTTCACTTTAATATATAAGAATGTAATGGTCCAGCCTTTAGTATCCTAGATATTCAGAGATGGGTGGGCCTACAAGGGCCATCCTCTATAGTAGTTGACCTGATGCTTGCGATCCTGGGGTCAGCATCACTGTCAAACAAATGCCTGGGTCTAGACACTTCTAGGAAACTTGCTACCTCCTATGGAAAATTTGACAGCTAGAATGTATTTTCTCTCTCAGTATCTTTAAGGTAGCAACCTCCTTAACTTGATGGAAAAGAAATACATTAGCCAAGACACTTTTGGTTACAATGGGGGAAAACATTCAAAATGGTTTAATCCAAAAAATGACATAGAGGCATCATCAACAGATGAATGGATAAAGAAGATGTGCTACATATATACAATGGAATACTATGCCTCCATCAGAAAGGATGAATATCCAACTTTTGTAGCAACATGGACTGGACTGGAAGAGATTATGCTGAGTGAAATAAGCCAAGTAGAGAAAGTCAAGTATCACATGGTTTCACTTACTTGCGGTGCATGAGGGGTAACCTGGAGGACAGTAGGAGAAGGAAAGTAAATGGGAAGTAGGGTAATCCAGGGAGAGAAACAAAACAACAGAGACTTTGGACACAGAAACAAACTGAGGGGCTTGGAGGGAAGGGGTGGGGGGATGGGAGAGCCTGGTGGTGGGTACTGGGGACACCTAAAGCATGGAGCACTGGGTGTGGGGAATGGGGAATGAATCTTGGAACACTGGAAAAAAAATTTAAGTAACAATTAAAAAATTAAAAAAAATTTTTAAAAAATGACATAGAGGCATATGTTGAGAGGTCTGGAGATAAAGCTGTTTTGTGTGTAACTGGGTCCGGGACCTCCAACGTTAACATTGGGATTCAAGTTCATACTACCACTTGGTTCTGCTTCTTTCTGTTTGGGCTTCATTGTCAGGCAATCCAGCTCTTCAGTTGTGGTGATAAGATGGCTTCAGTAACTCTCAAGCCCAAATTCTCTCCCCTTGGCAATCCTCTTAACACATGTACACACACAGAGAGAGAGAGAGAGAGAGAGAGAGAGAGAGAGAGAGAGAGAGAGTGCATTTTTTTCTCCAGTGGTGTTTAAAATATAAGAATTCTGAACCTAAACATTATTGTTTTACATTGAGCTTTGTAACCTGCTTGAATCATTCTCTGTGGTCAAGGGTATGAAATCCGTTATTTGATTCCTTTACACTACGTACTCACTCTAAGAACCAAGCCAGTTCTTGCAAAACTATAGGAAGTGAGAAGCAAGAGGATGGGGTGACTCTAAAGAAATGTCAGGGAAGAAGAATGCAGAAGAGATACTAGATGATGGATGGATGAATGGATGGATAGATGAATGGACAGATGGATAGATGGATGGATGGACAGATATACAAACAGACAAACATCTATTACAATATAATTTCTTTGCTGATATGCTCTCCAAGGCCTTATGGGGGGGAGAGAGAGAGAGAAAGAGAGAGAGAGAGAGAGAGAGAGAGAGAGAGAGATATTAGGGATTATACCAATGAAAACACAGGAGAGAATTATTGCTCTGTGTCAGCCTTACAGGGCTTTACAGATTTTTAAACAAGGAGACAGAAAAAATGAGCATAATGGTGAGCCATTTCACAAATATTATGGTGATATTAGCAAACAATGAAACAGAATCAAAGATAAATTTTATGATGACCCATGCCATCTGCTGCCTGGCATGGTCTAATATAAAACTGAAAATTCTGTCACCAAGCACCACATGCCTTCAGCCTTTCAAGAAAAGCAGCATCCAGTTATTCAAGGTGTTGGGCACAAAATGACTAGTCGGAAATTTACTTGCTTGAGTGTCTACCTCTGATAATCCCACACAGCTTGTTGTAGGAGTAAATGTGTTAGACGCAGTTACATGAATTGAAGAGGTGTGCCATGGGTGAAAGATGAGAGCGATCATGTCTTGTGAAGACTGACTCAGACAGAACTTCTGTTGGAAGATGTTCCCGAAATCTGTGAAATAATAACCAATGGAAAGCCTTGGTGAAATAAATAAAATTCAGGGGATGATACTGGACGAAGACACCAAGGTACACATGTACCCATGCACCAACTGAAAGAAAGCCCTGAGGTTTTTCTTTTTAAATCCTCAATTCCCAATCAGGAAAAAAAAATCTTGAAGATATGGAAGCAGAGGAAAGAAAATGTAATAAAGATGATTCCAGGGAAGATAATAAGTAAAAGATAGAAACTTTTTGAACAGAAAAATTTCTCTTTTGATTTACAGGATTTAAACAACTGTGACAAAGACCATCCTGGACAAAACTCTTTCATTCTCTCAGCTGGATATATATTGAGCAGCTGCTGCTTGCCGCTAACTTATCCGTCCTAGAAATCCAGTCATGAGCCAAGTAGATTTGGTGTCTGTCATCAGAGAAGTTCAAGGTAGAGAGACTGTATTGGCCCTAGGGTATCACAAAGACTTCTGTTATCTAAATAGGGATGTTGAGAGTCAGGAGGAAATATTAAGGCAAAAATTAAGGGAGTTGGATGCAGAGGAAATCCTCAGTTCTAGAACATCTGGAGGCAAGCTGAAGAATGGAGCTTCTTGAGAATAGGAAAGACATTGTGGGATGTGTAGAACAAGAAAGGAGCCCCCGTGCTACAACACTAGGCTAGAAGAGTTGTCCCCAGATCACAGAGAGCCTTAGAAATCCTGTTAGGAATGTTAGTCTTTGTCCCAAGAACAGAGAAAAACCACCAGGTGGTTTTGAGCAAAGTGGAGTCAAGAAGATGCGTGATCCAAAAAGGCCACTCAGGCTGTGTAAGTGGGAAAATAATTATATAAGATTTGGGGGTGGGAGTACAGGCTAGCAGAACTATGGGGGAGGGAGGAGGAGGGGCTCCAATAACAGAGAAGGAAAGAAGTGAGGGATCTGAGAAATATTTCAGAGATCATTGACCGAACTCAGCGATGAATTGGTTCAGAAGGGTAAGAGAGCTTGAGGGGGACAACCTTCATTTTTTATGCCCACTGATTACAGGTTCACTGAAATGAGAAACACAGGAGAAGGAGCAATTCTAGGAAGAGGGCTGGATTCTGAATTGTCTCACATGGTTGAGTTTGGGGTGATTTCAATACATCTGCTTAGAAAAGCAGAGTAGACCATCTGATATATGGCTATGGAACCCAGAAAGGTCTGAGCTGGAGACCAAAATATGGGATACATTTGGTGCCATGGCTGGGATGAGGGAAGTGGATAAGATCAGAAAGGAAATTTTTAAAATAGGGTAGTGTTAGAGTCTGTTCTGAGAAATTTCAAAATCTAATGGCCCCAGACAAAGAGCATATGCTTGAAATAAAATCCAAGGTGGAATGTCCTGCATGGTAAGAGGAAAACCAGGAGTATGTGTTACACAAGTCCAGAAGACAGTTGCAAGGAAGAAGGACTGCTGACTGTCAACTAGCCTTCTGTTATTGACAAGTTTCTGCACATGTGGGAAGAACAGCTCAAAAGAACCACCTCCCCACCCATGCAACAAAAATGATTTTTTCAAGCCGCTAAAATATTTTTAAACTAACAACAGTGGTCTAGTCTGATGTAAAATGCAGGCCCACCGTCTGTAAAAATTTGATTAGACCTGCAAATAGGAACTCCCCCTTTAAGACCATCTTCCTGTAGGCAATGGCTACCACACAATTATAGGGGGTTGTCTCTTTTATTGCCTTTCCCATACAGATGGGAGGAGGAGGGAGAGAAATCCCCCCTGAATGTCAGGAAAATCAAGGTGGGGGCAAATGCGCCCCACTCCCCACCCCCAACCAGAGCCACAAAGGGAACTGCTTCATTTCTAGAGGCTGGAAGAAAGGGAGATAGGTTCCTCCATACTGCTGCCCCCCACTGGTGGTAAGAAACTCAGCACAGAAACATTATAGGAAAGAATCATTAAACTGAACTATAGGTCAAATACGTTTTCTCTGCACCAGCTGGGACTGAAACTAGAAGAAAATCCTTCTCTTCCTAGGGAAATATGTTCTAAATTTGCCTTCACTGAAGACAGTGAAGCCTGTAAGCCTCTGATCCTGTCTCCAGTTAACATCTTTGGGCCCGTGGCAGCCCAGGCAGCCCACTTGCTCCAGAGGGCACAAAACCAGGAAAAGAGAAAGCAATGTTTGTAGATATTTATGTTGCTGGGATCCCTGGTTATGATCCAGGAAGACAGTGGGGCAAGGAAAACACAGCAATCATTTCTTGCAGAGTTCATAGGGGTCCAAAAGCCATCTAAGCTCAAGTTCCTGGAAATGTTATGGCCTTGATTTCAAACAAGTCATAAGCCTTCCTAATTTCATGAAAATGCAGTCTTCTTCCTCTTTGATCACGAAAGTCCTTAACTGACCTGGGCACTTAAACAACTGAATGGTTTGTGTGAGCGTGAACCTACCAAGACAGACCAGGGATGAATGGAAAGTCCTTGTTTTCTGCCTTCCAAGGATCACAAAGACCACAGGAGCTCTCCCTGGTGCTACTAATACCAGGATCTGCCTTGTTTCCTTGATCCTATCTTTGCCCTCACTGCTCTGTGCAAATCTCCTGCCAGAAATCCAGCCTGAAGGGACTCTGATTTGTTATTTCTGCCTCTGGCCAGCACCACTGGGCTATCCTCCTATGCACCACTGTCGCCATCTCCACCCAATTTGTCTTCACTCTACCTGATACAGGATGGTCCCGGGTTGCAACTTTGATGATGCTCCTGCCTCATAGCCCCTCCAAACTCTCAGATCTCACTGTAAATTCCTAAGAGTCTTACATCAAAAAATTATAGAATGTGAAGAATGCTTAAAAATTATCTAATGAATACTAGTTGTTGTTGTCCTGAGTATATCACTTAATCACATTTTAGAAATCTTATGTCACTAAAAATCAGTATTGCAAATAATCTGTCAAAGGTTTATATTTTCTCCGTTACTTAATGGTTAATGAGGTTAGCATGTGTACTCAACACTTACTGGTGTGTGGTTTCAAATGATGCTAATGAACATTAATACTCCTAATTACAAGACCCCTGAGCCTGTTTCCCACACACTGTACATCAAGAGGTCTATAGGGTAACTAAATCTAGACAGCTTATGCCAGATGCCAAAACCTACCCAGACCCAGTCAACTGGTGCCATGACCTTGCCACAGGGCAAGGGCTGAAGATGTAGAAATAGAAAGAGATGTTCCCGTTAATACTGGTAACATGGAGTCCACAACAAGAACTTCTGGCTTCTGGATTGGAACTCTTCACAAAGGTTTTCTCTGAGACAGTGAGTGCATTTTTTTTTTTCCTGGAACACAGTCTTGATCTGAGCCTGCACAGTCTATTAAATGCATTCTTAATAATCTTAAAGCTTAGCTGGGGATTGAGAATAAAAGATCCAAGATCGTTTTTCATTCAAAGAACTATTCCACCTCTATAGAAATTTATAAATACGGGTATGTAGATAAGTTGGAAAAGGGATATTGCTTGGTGCAGGACCACTGCTATCCATTCATATCCATTTTAATTTTCTTTAGGCAATTAGACAACATTTCACAACCCCTCTTGAAGTTAGGAATCTGGACCCATGCTGAAATTCTCACCTGCAGAATCTGAGCAGAAGTGATATACGTCACATTGAGGCTTGGCCTATAATAACCTCCCTTCCAATGTGATCCTTCATTCTGTTTCCCTTTCTGCCAGTCAGTTTCAGATGGTAATGAGGACCTTGGAGATGACAGAGCCACAAGGTAAAAGGAACCTGGTCCCTGAATGATCATGTGGAGAAGAGCTACCCTGAACACCTACCCAAGGCTGATGAACTTCCATAGATTCATACTGATTTCTGCTTATCACGACAGAGAGCCTACCCTTGCTAACGGGGTGCTCAGTTCAAGATCTAGATGCATTAGGGGTGTTGAGGGAGAAGGTATCTCCCTCCAGTGTGTACAGCATCTCAATCTTAGACTCAGAGTCCAGCTAAGCAGCTCTGTACAAAAACTGGTTTAGAGTCAGTTCATATCATTCTTTTGTGAAGGATAAGAACATATAAACAGATTGCCTAAGATCACACATCTTCTATGCAGCAAAGCCGATATTTGAACCCCAGTCTTAGACACAGTGCAGAGCACTTTCCACCATATACCAGCCAGCAGGGTGCTTCAAGAGTTTCCACTCAAGGATCATTAAATAAGACTACTACTTTTCCATTGAAACTTGGCCTCTAGAAATGTGTTTTCTCTCTCGTATGCATAAAAATGAAAAAAAAATATGTGGATTTCAGAAGCAATTATTTTTCATATTTCTTTTTAAAATGTGATCTCTCTTACCAACAAAATCTACATGTTTATAATGCACGAACTCTTACGAGCCTATCTCTTTTCTTAGTGTTTTAACAGGAATTTTATAGTGCAGATACTTCCATAGCTTTAATTGTATCAAATTTCTGTCTCTATAACAGAGTTTTAATGTAGATGAAACTCGGATTTTTTAAAGTAACTTTTCCTTCTAAGTGTCTATATGTAAGCCTTTGGGTTTAATTTTAGAAGCATCCCATAGGTTGTAAAGATATAACAATCTGTGAATAATATTTAAGTCGATAAGAGATACAATGCTGTGTAAATTGTAAAGAGAATGTTGTAATATGTACAAAAAGATACTGAATGCTCTAAGGGAAGTCAGATTCTGCAACCTTGCTGCATCAATCATGATTTCACTGAACACTTGACATAGCAATTAATAGTGTATCTGGCAAGTATGGGTGCCTCTAATCATGTCTGGGGCTGCAAAATAATACCAGGCAAAGACTTTCAGTAAATTACTTTCATTTACTCTGTGCAACTGAATAGAAATTCTTCTCTCCAGGTACTCTGGCCAAATCACTTCTGCCACATGTGTATTTTTGACTTGGACAAGAGAGTACATAGAAATAGTGGAGCTCACTCAGGCAACACATTGACTGAACCACATGATGATCGGTTATGATGGCCAGATCAGGGGCTACCCGTTCACATCCTTTTTAGAGGGTTGGAAAGACCACCTATTTATCTGTTAAATCAAATGGTCTTCAAGTGACTATAGCAATTGTGGAAAAAAGTGTTAACTACATAGAAAACATTTTCCTCCCCCTCATCCTAATGTCCAGTCATCCCGGAACCAGGTACATGAATTCAACATTAAACGATTTTTGTGTTTCTTCTCATTCCAAGTGATTTGTATGCTATTAAAACTTTATAAAGTCTGTCCTGTATCATTTTAAGATAGCTCCACTGCCATGCTAGCTTTTGCAGTAACACAATCATTTCTAAGCACTATATTAAATATGACTCATTTTAATACTGAATCAATAGACCTGACCCATAATAGATACTGTTGTCCTAGGTCTTTAAATGTTGAAAAGGGGTGTACGAGTCAACCGTATATTAATAGGAGTCAGCTATATTCATGAATTGTTATTTTTGTTGTTTAAATGTTTCTGAAATAAGAACATTAAATGAGATACTTTCACACTCATACTCACATACACACACACACACACACACATCAAAGTGCCTATATAGATTTAAGAGAGAGATGGAAGGAGAGAGACTAAGTTTCTGTGCTTTGAGAAGTTTTAGTTAAACCTGTATGTTTACTAAGGCAAAATAAACCTTTATTTACTCAGGGTAAAACTCACAAAAGTATATTTTCTAATTGAACTCAGAAATATGCACTATATAGTTTTTGAACAATTGGAAGAAGTTGGTATCAAAATAAAACAGTTGTGCACAGAAGAAAAGGCTATATAAAGTTCAACCCAAAATGTGTTGTGAAATGTAGTTCTTTGATTAATGAATATTCTTTTCTTACCTTAGAGTTCACATATCTTTTTCTGTGTACATAATTCTTCCTCGCAAATATTTAAATCTAGCTGTGTGTGTAATCACTGCATTACAAAGATAATACGGCTCTATGTGGTGCCCTCAAAATTATTATTTGGCTGCATTATAGGTAACTTTGAGAGCAACTTCATCTGGATCAGAAGAGAAAGAACACAACAGCCTAAGCCAAGTGCTCATAAATGTCAGATACACTTGTGCAAGTCGAGATTAGCATGTCTGTTAGGTCATGAGGGCATGGTCATTTCAGTACAAAACTCCCCAAATTCACTTACGTTTTATTTGTCATCTGTTATGACATTTGAAGCTCAATTTGTGTGCTTTTCTTAGAATGTCTTATCTAATTGTTTCTGTAATTCAGAGTTGCAGAGTAGCATTTGCATTCCTATCCATGTTTCGAAGCGCTTATTTCCAAACGATATTTCCATAAGTGGAGTTTGAAGGTTTTCTGTAATGCAATTCAAAAGTGCCTCTCCCCAAAGGGATAGGTTCCGAAAGCAATGAATCAATATATATTAGCTATGAAAAGAGAAAAAAGAAGCCAAACTTCTTCCACTAGTATCGTGCTAGGACAAATGTCTACCTAACTAACCAGCCACAATATATTTGCTTTTCTTTCTCTTTCTTTTTTTTCTTCCCTATCTTGACAGGGATTCACAGATGTCCTTTTAACAACCATAAAACAGAAATACTCAATATGAAAACAAAAGAACATGTATATTGCCAGGAATAATTCGGGTAATCTACAACTCCTTCCATTAACACTGCTGTTTTTATCCATTTCCACATGCAAACTTCTTTCTGCTTATAAATCAGGAGACTAAAGGGGAATAAATACATACGTATCATAGTGATCTAACACCCATCCCAAGCAAGCCTCATCCTGTGTCACTGCCTAAGTCATGCAAATGACACCAGAGCTGCCATTTGACTAAGATTAATGACACTGCGCCAGCTTCTTTGTTTCTCTCTGCGGCCGTTTAGTGTGAAATACTATCCAAAAACATTATCTATCCTCGATTAATCCCACAAATTTGTTCACACGATGCACATTGTTTAGGGCAATTTACAACAGGAACATACTGAGCACAATTGCATTTAATTACTTGGGTTCTAATTACATTCATTAAAGGCTAATAAAATAAATGAAACAGCTTTAAAAGCTTCTGCAAAACACATGGGTCTTGTCTCCCTAGTGAAACATACAGTAGATGTTTGATGTGAAACACAGATTTGACCATATATGTATGTTTATAGATGCATATACATACATAGTCCATATGTTATGTAAGGTTGATTTTTAAATCATAAGCAATAAAACATCAAGTGTTCCACAAATGCATTTACTTAATGAGTGGTTGAGAGATTTTAGGAACCTAGAACTACTTTTTATGTGGCAAAGAAAGAGAAAAGCAAATCAGTTTTCAAAATCCATTTTGAATCTTAATTGTTTCCACCTGCATGGCCCAGATGCCCAGCCCTCTTTCCCATGTTCGTATTATAAAGGCCACTGACCAACAGAAGGGGGAAGCATTCCACTCAAGCTGGGTTCTGGAGAATATTTCCATCAGGTTAATCCCAAAACTCAGTCAGGACTTTTGGTTTACTTCCGTCCAACACGGAGGCATCTCGTTTAAAGACCCGATAACCTAGTGTATGGAAATTCACATTTTAAGGCACAATGGGCACACTAAATAATTTACTCTGTGCGGGTTAAAAAAAAAAAAGAACTTTGTAAATATCTGATTTTCCTCATATTTGCATGCCTATTTTAATGCACTGTGTTTGGACCATCTGAGAAGGAGAAAATGTAAAATATCATTGCTGACAACTGTGCCGGAGAGAAACAAATATTGGACTTTCAAATAAGGGCTTTCATTTCAAGCTTTTCTGTCTCTTGACTGGAGCTCAGAAAAATCTATACTACCAAAGACAGATGTCTACCTACCTAACTACCTTATATGGCTTTGAGGTCCACACTCCACTCTATCCAGTTCATGGGGATTTTATCAGTAAAGGTATCCTGTGCCTTGTGAAGCCGCCTTCCGTGCTCAGCACTGGCAAATGGAGTGGCAACATAGAAATCTAGATACACAGAATCGATGTATCTCATCACAAACAGTAGCATTTTGCTTCCAGAGTGGATGTTGAGCATTATCTGAAATAAACCAAGAACTTTGGGGATGATTTGGTAGGCATGTGGATTTAGGATTTCAGCTGGACTCAAACTTTGCCAAAGAAAGATTTTCTTAAAAATCTTACTAAACACATTGGAAATATCCTATTACTCTCTTCTTTTCTCTGAGTACTCTTTGACCCAGCAAATCCACCTCTAGGGTTATGCACAAAACCGGAGTTAGAAAGATGGTTATTATAGTGTTGTTTATAATAGTGAAAAAAAAAAGTAAACTTCCTAAATGCTCATCAATAAAGGAATGGTAAATAACTATGGGAGTCCGTATTCTGTAGTCCTATGTAGCAATTAAGAAAAACAAAGTAAATCCATAAAGTAAATCCATATGTACTATATGTTCTCAAAAAGCAAGCTGTGGGATGCCATATACTATACGAATGTACAAGATAAAAGAGTTTGGGTGTGCATGTGCATGTGTTGGGTGTGTAAGCACATCGAAAAAGATCTGGAAGAATCCAAAAACCAACAGTAATGGTGACCTCTGAGGACAGTAGACAAGAGGGTAGCAAGAGAGTCTCAGGGCAGGAAGGGGACCTCTACTTTTTAGTCAATATGCTATTCAACTGAATTTTTACAAGAATGTGTTTATGTATTATATGTAACTTTTTGAAATTAATATATATACAAGTTGAATATTTAGAATGATAATGTGGCATTAAACACTCCCTCCCCACCCCCACACAAACGTACAATAATTTCCCAAACATCTTCATCTGATAGCTCTTCAGAACATGATCTGGATGAGTTCTTCTCAGAAAGTTATCACATGGAGTGGGATTTTACAATCTAGGAGTTTTCTCTCCTTGACATTTGCTCTCTGCTTCTACCTTACTATTTTTATTTCCTCCTGTTACACGTCAAGGCCAGCATTTTGGGGGAGTTCTATTCTCATAACACAGCTGCAGGAAGCACTTAGTGTCCTCACAGACTCCCACTCACAGGAACGCTGACTGGCTTGCACCCCCTACCCTAGGAGAAACCTAGGAGTTTAAGATTCATGCCCAACAAGGGTTGAAGATTACCTCTTCATAATGCAATGATGCAGGCTTTGGTGCAAAGCAGGCACAAGTGTTTACTTTGGGAAAAGTTCTAAAAGAATGATGTTGCTATCATTCACACATTCACTCAAATGTTTTTATAGGATTCCGGCACTATTTTTATAAAACTCTGAATCATAACAGCATGGAAAAGGACTCAATGCGAGAAAAGATGGGTAAACCCAAATCAAAGTAGATATGATGCCTTCGGTGGTATTGTTTGATGCAAGCCCACTTTTTTCTTTGCTACTTTTCAAACACCCCATGATCTCCAGAGCTTGTGGGATTCAAGATGTCCAAGAGTGGAGACTCACCATTTTATCACATCACCTCTGATAGTGCCTAGAGAGTGCAGTCCAACTCTTTAGGCCTTGCACTCAAGGCTCGTCATCTACAGAGTTATACATCCCATCACTACGTGGTTTCCTACACCATAGGCACACTCATATGTGATGATGTCTTTTTGTTTGGGAGGGGCTGGATTTTTTTTTTTTTAATGATGATGTCTTTTTGATAGTCCCTCTTCCTAGAATCTTTTTGTCGTTCTCTGCTACTCTCCACCTGTTAGGATCCCTCAACATCTATCTAAAATGGCATTTCTTCCGGTGGTATCCCCTGGTATCCCACCAAGTACCTTTCCTGCTGAAAGTCATCGTAGCTATCACCATACTTCCATTACAGTTTATTTGTTACATGTGCTCTTGTATTGTGGAACTCCATGTATGTCTAACAACCCCCTCAAAACAAGTAAGTTCCTTCAAGTTTGGGACTTAAACCAATGTGCCCATGAAACCAAGAAGAGTGCTTATCACATAGCAAGAAGGGATTAGGGGGAAAAATAAACTCTATTAATTAAACAGATGTGGAGAGTACCTCGGTTGTTTGAATAATTATTCAACAATGTGTACCCATATGCAGCTGTCCGTAGACAGAGCACCTCCAATGTCTAACAGAGTACCTGGCATTTAGTAGGTGCTCAAAAAATATTTTTTGGATGCATATGAATAAATAAATGAAGAAACAAACAGAGGAACAAACAAGTGAAGGGTTTTTCTTATTTCTTTTTCTTTCTGTCTTTCTCCGATTTGTCTACCCCAGGAGGGAAAATGTTTGTTATACTGTCTCTTGAATAATGTCAAAATCCCTGATGGCATTTCATCAAAAACACCTGGGTGGCTCAGTTGGTTAAGCGACTGCCTTCAGCTCGGGTCATGATCCTGGAGACCCGAGATCGAGTCCCACATCAGGCTCCCTGCTCGGCAGGAAGCCTGCTTCTCCCTCTCTCACTCCCCCTGCTTGTGTTCCCTTTCTGGTTGTGTTTCTCTCTGTCAAATAAGTAAAATCTTTAAAAAAACAAAAACAAAAACACCAGAATTCAGTATTATAATCTGAAACTACAATGGCTTTATATGAAGTCTGTAATTCAACATCTAGTTTCCATTAAGAGTTTTAGAACTGACTCTAACATGCTTATAGTTTAAATCTGTTCTATTTTGCAATAAAAGCTGAAGAATAATTACAAATAGGTTTAATAAGTCCTGGATTAGTAATTCAATATCTTTAGAATTATGTCTTTATGCATACGTGCCAAGATTTAAAGATAGGATGTTTTCAATGACATGAACATCCTGAGAGGTGACAGAAAGGAGAAATGCCTTGAAGGAGAACAGGAGGCTCAGTGATTCTTTTGTCAGTAGGAAATTCCTCTTGTACTTCAACCTTCTGGGCAAGAGACTATGGCTTCTTCTGGATGGTCTAGTGGCAGCATTCTTTGTATACACTCAGATGGGATGCATTCCTTTATAAGACTTACAAGCGCTTCTCCTCCGCTTTACTAACAAAGATGCACAGTGAAACAGAAAAAGACTTACACAAACAGTATCAATACATTGTAATGGGATTCAGTGATTTCTTTTCTTTCCTTTTCTCCTTTCTTTTTTTTTTTTTTACCCACCTCCAGGAAACTAAGAAGAGCTGTTCTACGTAAGCACCAGAGAAATATATAACTGCAAACTGAAAGCTCATGACCTCAATCCTCAGCCACCCCTTGCCCCTCATTACTGCAGCAGTTGGTGTAGGGAAGGATTAAAGAGGGCTAGAAATCACTGGGTGAGCATACAAGGGCTCAGAAATTTGACCTTCGTTACTTAAAGCACACAGTCTCCACTAAAAGCTGGTATATGAGGAGAATTAAAAACAGAACCAAGAAAGGTCAGGTGGAGTGCAGATGCACTAACAAAGATGAAGTTGAAATGGAAAAAAAAAAAAAGAAAAGAAATCCTCCAAAATATTCATCTTTTCTTCTTCCACGCATAAGTTGACATCATAAGGAGACATTTTGGCATTTGCTGCTAACCAAAAATGTGAAAGATCCTCCGTGCCAAAAGCAAGAGCTTAAAACTTACAATCACCAGAGTAAGAGAAGACCTGAGCATGCAGCTCCCAAAGTAGGTGGCTTTCTCAGGGCACTTTCTAATGAAATGGAATCAGATTGTGCCTCCCCTATATCTGATCGCTTTTATTATCTGTATCTATGAATTACCCAAGTTTAATGGGAAATACAAGAAGAGATTACAAGGCATTGACTAGTAAAATATTTTTACAATTGTGAAATTTGCAGCAAGTCTCTTTCTTCCCTGGGAAGGCAGAGTAAGGGGCAAGGGGCTAACATCGTAAAGCATAAGACCATGGCAACAGCCGCAATGGGGGCATGAACTCAAAAGCATTTCAAAAAACATACACTAAGAAGTGAATGATTCCCATCTGTCAGCAACAATGGGGCCACATTAGTCATTGTTCTGACAGTCCTATACCCCATGGGTGCTGGGAACAGGACTCCCCCTTCAGAGATCTCTGGTTGTAGGTGAGGAAACAGAGGCATTTAATTGAACTAAGCCTATATGAGTTAGCCCAAAGAAGTAAGCAGCCTGAGTTCAATGTTTGTTGACTTTGGGAAGGAAAAATCCAATAGCGAGTTCATTTCTTTTTTAAGAACAGTAATGACTATAAAGATATTTTATATTTCTGATGGTTTTCATAATTATATTTCATAATGGTTTGCACTTTCCAAAACAATTTCATGAATCTTCAATGAAGCCAATAAATGAATTAAATACTATCGAAAGATGGCAAGATGTGTGTGTGGCGATCCTAATCTCTGGGATTTTTTTTTTTTTTTTCCATTTAAGCAAACAGTGAATCCCCTGGGACAAATGCTCTCCAATAGAAATGTAATCTAATGCATTCACATAATTTAAAAATTTCCAATACTCATAGCAAAAAGAGTAAACTAGGAAGAACAGGTGAAATTTATTTTAATAATATATTTGATTTAACCCAATGTCAAAAATCTTGAAAAATGCAACTAATATAAAAAATAAATTTTATATTTTATAGTTTTTTCACTTTATTTGAAATAATAGTGTGTAATCTGTACTTATGGCCCATCTCAGTTAGAACTACTCACCTTTTGGGGTGCCAAATGCCATGTAAAATTGTCACAAGTACCAGATCAGGATTAAATAATGATTTTGGACAAAATATTTATTAAGCCCCTACAATGCATAAAACAGCCCTGTTGCCTTCATCAGCAAACCTCAGGGTGATTCTAAACTTTTGGACAGCTCTAAGTGTGGAAGATGAAGGCTTAAACAGGGGTGATGGAAACCTGACTTTAAGTCTGGTCTCTTTATAGATGCTATGATTTTGTGCAAGTCATTTCCCCACCCTAATCTTATGTTTACTCTTCAGTGAAATGAGGACGGGGTGACCTTTATGCTCCTTTCCAGTTCTGACAGGCAATGGCTTGGTAATAAAAGTTTACTTCCTTTTTGCCTCAAGGACCACATTCCTGCACTTCAGCAGTTGTCTATATGTTGTGATTTATAGAGTAGTAGTGGGATCACCAGATTTAGGGAAAAGATACAAAACATCCAGGTAAAGTTTCGTTCAATCAGAACTTCAAGCAAACAATGAACAATAAAGTGTAAGCATATCCCATGCAATATTTAGCAGGTACTGGTACTAAAAATTATTTGTTGTTTACTGGAAATTCTGATCTAACTGATGCCCTACATTGTGTCAGGGAACCCTGGGAACTAAGAAAGTCTCATGGCCCTTTCCTCTCCCCAGAGGCTTGAAGTTCTCATGCTGTAGCTCAGCAGAATAAGATAAGCACAAGCTTTTGTCAGATACCATGAGTTGGAACCCTAGCTCGACGATACATTTTCATTGTGTGTGACTCAGTCTCCTCATCTGTGATCTTAAACATTGACCTATAAGGTGAGTATTTATCCCTATCCTATAAATGAGGAAACAGACAGTCAGAGAAGTTGGACTAGTCCCTTTACATTCATATTTTAATCACTGATGTTTCTCTAGGAGAGGGCAATCATAACATGAAATACTGTATGTGCCACGTACCTATTAAGCCCTCAACAAATGCCATATATTTGTGCTATCTAGTCTTGTGCTATCAAGACTAGAAGAGTTGGGGTGCCTGGGTGGCTCAGTTGGTTAAGCGACTGCCTTCAGCTCAGGTCATGATCCTGGAGATCCGGGATCGAGCCCCACATCGGGCTCCCTGCTCGGCGGGAAGCCTGCTTTTCCCTCTCTCAGTCCCTCTGCTTGTGTTCCCTCTCTAGCTGTGTTTTTCTCTGTCAATAAACAAATAAAATCTTTAAAAAAAAAAAAAAAGACTAGAAGAGTTGTGGATAGGGTGGTGGGAAGAGGAAAGTCTGACTTAGAGTACTCTGGGGAGGGCAGACATGAAAGAGACACTAGAACAGAGTCTTGAGCAGCTGAGGAAGGAGTGATGAGCCGGAAGGAAGGAAAAGAGGCATAGAATCCAGATGAGAGAGTACACAACTATTAGCTCTCCACCGGTTATCTGCCTCGCTAAGCACCACGTAGGACATTACAGTTCCAGAGTTCCTGTTCTGCACAATATCCAAAACTGCTTCCCACTACCCTTAGCACTGAGTAAAGCAATCTGAATCAAGGTTTTCCTTCATTACAGAAAGCACAGATATCATATATCCAAGACAAATTTCTTTTCCCATCCGCCGAACATTTCTATAAACCACATATAAAATGCAATTGCAAAACAGGATAGCCTCATTGGGAAAAGTAAGGTTCCCTAGAGTAACAAGCCTGGGGAGATGAGTGGCAGCGGGGAAGGGCCAATCTCTGCCTTTATGGAGTTATGAGCTAAACTGAAAGCATTCTTCTGGGGTTCCTTTTAGTGCCATTAGCAAAGCTACCTCTTTCTCCCACCAATGGCTGCCACTAATATGGCATATTATTCCCCAAACTTGGAGACCAGAAAGCTCTTCCCAATTTTTCTACTGCCTTGGGAAAGCTCGATTCCCTCCAACTGAGACTGATTAAAAAGTAAGAAATCTTTTCCTCATGATTTTCATCCAAAATTCTCAATTCCAGTGATGCTGGACTGCCTTCAGACTTGTGCTCAAGGTGTTCCCCCAACTTCTATTCTTTTCTCTTTTTCTCCTAAACATTAGTCTCTGCTCCTTTCCTTGATACCCTGAGTTCTATCTCCTGGATAATACTTTCCCTGGCCAGCCCACACCAGAGTCCTCTCTCTCTTATCTGAGCTCCTACGGTTCGTGGGTGTAGGTGTGAGTGGGTGTGCATATGCATGTCTATCTGATTAGAATGTAAACATTTTCAAGACAGAAACAAAGTCTTGTGGTTCTTTGTCTCCTCATCTTTAACAAAATACTAACTTTTAGATGTTTAATATTATTTTTGAGAGGATAATAATAAAATTATCAAACCTTTTAACAATCCATGATTGTGTCCAACCTCTTAAGGCTGATCTAACCTGCTGAAACCAGTGAAAGTTGTCAAATTTGTATGGCTTGGTCTATGGAGCATATTCAGACTTCAGTGGGTGGTGGACAAAAAACAATAGCAAATTGATACTTGAAAATGGGAATTTGACACAAGAGTAGAGATGGTCACTGAAGGAAGTCCCCACAGTGCAAATTAGCATCTCCATCCATAGAGTTCACCTGGTCAATGAGGACAGCAGCTGGAGTCTCCAGAGTTTTGATTCTCAAACTCGGTCAGTGACAGTGTCATGTTTTGGGGTTTCAGTCTATTTAAAGATCAGGGCAGGTCCAGGAGCTAGAGGTACCAGAGACAAGGTCTAGTTCCTGGGAAAGGCAGCCGGCAGAAGCAAGCAAGGTATCTCTGGGATCTGAGGCAGAAAGCCATTGTCTTAAAAAAAAAAAAAAAAAATTAAATTAAAAATTTTTTAAAAGGCCAAAGTTTACCAGATCTTGAAATGCTTATATGAAAACCCAAGAAGATACCTATTTATACTCACAGAATATACACAGAAAGATAAAGGGAAACCTTCATTTTAGGAGCTTTATGAGTACCAGAATTAATCCTACAACAGCAGGTCTTAGAGAAATTACAGAAGCAGGACTTATTCTAGATCACACTCCCTGATGAGGCATAATCTCTTCATGTTTCTTCCAGTTCTTTTTTTTTTTTTAAGATTTTTTATTTATTTGACAGAGAGAAACACAGGCAGAGAGGGAACACAAGCAGGGGGAGAGAGGGAGAAGCAGGCTTCCCACTGTGCAGGGAGCCTGATGTGGGACTCGATCCCTGGTCTCCAGGATCATGACCTGAGCCGAAGGCAGTCGCTCAAACAACCGAGCCACCCAGGCGTCCCTCCAGTTCTTAAGATTTAAGCCCAAGGATTGAGGAGGACTGAGCTTAAAGATGGAAGTCCTCATTTCATACACATATATATAAGCCTAACCAGACTGGCAAAGGTAAAAGCTGATAATTATCTATTGAGTAATAGTTAGATAGCTTCATGTCGCACATACCCTCAGGTTTTCAATAATGGTTAAATACCTTTTCTGAAAAAAAAAAATCAAGCTAATTATTGTTTAATATTAATAAAGAAATACATACACACATTAAAAAGAGAATACCCTTCACCAACTTGTAGTTTGAAAAGCAGCCCTACTAAGAGTTCAAAATGGATGTTCTTCCTGAGTTCATAGACAGTATTACTTCTTTTGTGTGATGCCCTAATACAATCTGCTTTAGAAATATGGAGCAGGTCTTAAGTAGAGCTCATAATATCTGCTTCTCTAGCCATTGACTATGAGTTATCAAGGATGGAAGATGGGGGGAGAGAAAATGGGAAAATACTGGTCAAAGGGGGCAATGTTTCAGTTACACAAGATGGATACATTTTACAGATCTGATGTACAGCATGGTGACTACAGTTAATGATATTATATTGTATACTTGAAATTTGATAAGATGGTAGATCTTAAGTGTTCTCACCATAATTCCTATGTGTCAATTATACCTTAATACAGCTCAAAAAAGTATGTAGATGAAAGGATAAAGGTATGGAAAATGACCGAGGACAGAAACCTAGAAGTCCCCACATACAAAGATGGGCAAGGGGGATGACAGTTTAATAAAGTACTTGAGAAGAAAGGGTCAGGCCCAAGCAGAAGAAGAGCCAGGGGAAAGGGATATCATGAAAGCCCAAGAAAGAAGGAGCTTCCAAAAGTCTGCTGTCATCAGTGGTGGCAAATGTGGAAAGGCCTAGATGTTTCCTACTTGGCTCTAACACCTACTTTCTAAGCAGATTCACACAACATTCTAACTTTGGCTTAGTCAGTTTCAGCAAAGGCTGGAAAAGGATTCAACACAGTTTGAGCTGGAAATCTGCAGGAGAGCAGAGCTAGGTCTTCCGTGTGAATTGTAGAGCACTACACGTAGGGGCAACTAAGGGATGCATGGGGTTGCTACCTTCCAGATTCAAAAGTGAGCCAATGATGATTTTCATCGGACATAAAGTAGAGAAGTCAAACCAAAACAATGGAAATAAAAGTAAAAACAAGAGATTCCTGGATATCATTTGAAGGCATTCAAAAAGATTCTATTTAAGAGTCTTAGGATTTGCGCATAAACCCGGTGTTGGCAAATAATTGCCTATTTCACTTCCAAAGTTCTACTTTGGGGTTCTTAAAAATTCTCCAAACATATTGTGACATCGCCTTTAGAGCTTAGAATTTAATTTTTCACCTGTATGTTAGAAAAATGTGTTTGTTTCAAGTAATACATTATTTTTCTAAATATTCATTTTAAATATCAAGACTTATAATATTACATGTCTCCTGAAAGCATTACAAACCTCAACATTCTTTCATTGTTGTTTTAATAGACAGTCGTAAAAATATCTTAAACTTGTAAAAAAAAAAAACCTGAAAACTTGGGGGAGGTGTAAATATACAAAAAAATACACAGCAAAATATAGCACAAAAAGCAAACAGTTTTATTTTTTTTCTGTTTATTCGGTATGTCACCATCCTCATCTGTCCATGCATGCTGTATGTTAGCATAGAATTTTCTCAACATTTTGAATTCCATTAGTCTAAAATATAAAGCCCTATACCTGTGATCTATTACTAATGCTAATAGATAAGATCACCCAATTATAAACTTCAGTTTACTCTTATTAATGTAGCAAATGAAGTCATGGAAGAGAGTGAGATCTCATTTTGGATAAGGTTCCATTTCTTGTTAAATGTTGTTATTTCAGAGTTGGGCATATATCATCATTGATATAACAATAACAGATGTCTTATTTGTGGATTCCTCTCCTGTCTGCCTCACAGCAATGATTTTACTACTTGTGAAGGATTACAAAAAATTACTGGAAGATTTACAAGAGGTCTCTGCAGTATTTATCTAGAAGCCAAGTATAATATTGTTTTTCCAAACCCATCAACCAACACAACTTAATCCTGACTCAAAAGAGCTATATTATTCTTTCCTTAGTCAGCCTGCGTGATTACAGCTTCTGTACCCTTTTTGTCAATAAAAGTTGGATTCGTTGCAGCAGCACATATAGGTGGGGGGATGAACATCCCATTCTCCTATTCTCCTGAAAACATCAACAGTTACGTTTTTTTCAAAAGCCAGGGCTGCCTAGTGGAAGTTAGAATCCCAGCTGAGAACAGCCTGATGGGAACAGGGACTATGGAGGGAGAGATGATCCCACAGGAGCTAGAGCCATGGAAGAAAGGCAACCAGTGATAGAAATGGAAGGTCAAGGCCAAGAACTAGGAGTACTACTCGGCTTCTCTCCCACTGCCCACCAGCCTCTCACCTAAGCCTACCACTGGCCAAAACTACGCAGAAGCCATTTGGGAAGAAAAGTTGAGGAGTGTAGGTCCCTGCAACACAAACCAGAGAGGGACAGAGCAGAGAATGGATTTGAGAGGAAACAAACAAATGGCTGGCAAAAATAGCATCTGCTGCTCAGAGAAATTTATAGCAAAAGTCAAAGAAAAATTCAGATTCTTTCAGTATTACATACAGTCCCTATCTTCAAAGAATCAGCTACAGCATTTCATTGGAAAGGTGAGATAATAGGCATTAGGTAATTAAGCAATGCAAATATATGAATATTGTCTGCTTTGCTGGAATGCCCCTCGTTGGAACATGGTATAGATCACATGTAATTGATCAACAGGGGAATATAATTGATAAGCAGGGGGACATTCATGTCAAAGTGACATTGAAGTCACTTTGTCCCAATATACGGATTTTGGTCGACAAGAGGAACCAAAAGATAGCAAAAGGAGAATCATAATTTTCTGCAAGAAAGAAAATGCTTCCCAGCACGGCGATTGCATTGGTCACAACAACACTTTCTGAGGCTGCAGTATATACTTTTAGAAAATTAAAAATGAGGGCTTGCAGTCTAGGCTCCTTGCCCAAAGAGATGCTCCCCTAGCCTGAGGAAACTGTTAGCTTGTGGCAGGTTGCGATGTCCCAGTGCCCACCTTAGCAACCACCCCATTGGCTCAGACTCCATTCCCACCTGTGTTGGTTATCTTAGCAACTCGTCCCTAATTAATCAGAATATTACCAGCATCTTCACTCTATTATTACTGTTTGTTATTGATATCTACTATGGCCATACCCAGCCACACTAAGGAAGACTGCATGCCAGGGAGAGCCAACTTAGCTCAGATACCGAATATGGTTTTTATTATGCTTTGATTACAAACTACATGAGGTTTTGAGGGGTCTGCCCAGTGAACCCTTTTTATTGTGTGCATTTGTTTTGTTCCTACAGAAGACTGAATTTTTTAGGAAAGCATGTATCAGGTTATAGTATAAGCACTTATAGTAAAAATATCATTTGGTTTGGTTACAAAGCACTATAGTATGGAGCAAAGATCAATATGGATCATTTATTCCTTCACGCAGCATTTATTAAACAGCCTTGTACTTGGCAAATTCAGATATGAGTCAGATATAGGAAGAGTCTTCTCTCCAAAGAGTTTACAACCAGACCTGTTAACAGATCATTAAAATATAAAGCAGTAAGTGTTGTAATAGGAGTGTTACTGGCATGACGAGAAAGTCTAGAACAGGGTTAAGAGCAATTTTGCCAGCGTCAGGAAAGACTTCAAGAGGAGATGATATGTCTTAAACAGTACCAGTGCGGCAAGAGCTGAAGGAGGAAAGAAGTATCCTAGGCCATTGGAAAACATGTGCAATGGTGTAAATTAATATAATTCGTTAATATATGAGTTTGATACGAGTGTCTAGGAATGTAGCCAGAGATGAGAATCCATGCAGAAAATGCCAAGAACTGTCACCAGAGAAGTTGATGCTTAATTGCCAAAAGCTTTTTGGTGTAACTATGAGAATTTAGCATTCATTCTGAGAACAAGTGGACTCCTGCTGAGGTCTTTAAGGAGAGAAGTAACTTGATGAGAATTGTTTTCAAGAAGATCATTCTGGTGTCTAGGTGAAGGATGGACTGGAGGGGAGGAAGACAGATGCAGGGAAGATCAGATGGGAGGCTATATGAATACTCCAAACAAAAATGATGAGGGCCTAAGCCAGTGGCCCTGAGGATGATGAAAAGGGAATTTAGCCAGAGGACAATTCTGAGGGAGAACTGACAGGTCTAATGATCAATTGGATGTGGAAAATAAGGGACATAAGTCAAGGATGACTTTAACAGTCCTAACTGAGGCGATGGGGTATATTGAAATGCCATTGGCCGAGGTACAAAACTCCATAAAGGAATGCAGATTTGAGGATCAGGTAAGGGCTTTAACACTTCTATTTTCAAACTGTCCAGATTATTTCAGAATGGACACGAGGCCTTCATTTCTGTAAGATAGCAGTTCGACTTGACGAAAATCCATTGTTGAGAATACATAACCATCTTTCTTATGGTTTGAATGTTATGGTCAAATCATAAGTGACCTAATTTCCTGATCTGTTAAATGGGTTTTCCTTCCCAGTATTCATAAAGAGATGAAGTTAAAATCTATATTCTCAACATTTTAAAATATTATGAAAAGCAGCAGTATTTCCAATCCAAAAAGCATCTGTACAGCTTGGCAAACATATAATATGTAGATTGGGAAAGAAACACTGGATTTCTGGGCGGGAGCGCAGCGTAGTATGGCTGAGGACGGCTGAAGTTTCACGGACATGCTTGCAGTGTACATAAAGAAGGCATTGCATGGCCTTGAATTAATAGGAATATATATTCTAATTAATTGACAGCAAGAGCTGTTGATAGAATGAAAACCTAGATCTCTAGCTCCCTAAGCAAGCACCCTGACACAGCCAAACAAATTGCTGAGACTCTCTCTTTATATAATATATGATGCAATCTTGCAAGAGTTATCCTGTTCTCCCATCCTCCATCTATTATTTTGGGTTGAGGGTTCGGTTTTTACACTCAAATTTAGCACGCATGGAAGAGAAAAATCTAGAGATGGAAATTAGAACAAAGAACCACAGAAAAATTTAGAAAGATCACTTTAATTTGGACAAAACGGCACATTTAAGAAGCCTGTGCTTTCTGTAGAAATGAAAATTATAAGTGACACCCCTTCACTGTGGTGCTTTTCACAGCAGAAGTGCAAGTCATACTGGGCCATCAGCATTTTCTTGTCATGTCTTTGTGACCAAAAGCACATTGTCATGTAGGTGATTAGTTTCAGAAATATATAATTTTCTTTGTACTTAATTAACACACCACTTGCCTTTTAGTAGTATCTCCTAAAAAAAAAAAAAAAAAAACTATATGAACCTCTTTAGACACGCTATGAAGACATACCGTCTTCATACATGTCAAACCCTTAGGAGGTATTTAAGGCCAAAAAGGCAAAGGGGAAGGTTTTTAAGAGCACTCGTCCGACACTTTCATTTACAGCATCTGCCTTATGAAGTAAAGGCTTCCTTCAAGATTTTTGCTTAAAATGCTGCCAAAAATGATGTTGGTGTGTTTATGTGGTACTGATCTTTGCAACAGAAATACTTTAAGCCAGACAATTCATACAAACCCTTTATTTTAATATGCAATTGATTAGCTAGCATTGCACATAAAGAGAGAATAACTGTAAATTGCCAACCAGTCTATAAATATTCCCCTTAGGAGTGCCAAAATTGCAAGCAATAATACCACAATCGTGATGGAAACTTGAATAAACTTCTGTAAATTAAAATTTATTTCCTAATGTTGTCTCCCCTGAACCAATATTATCCTTCCCATTTATTGAGCAATAACTTTGTTCCAGGCTTGCTGTTAGGGGCAGAAAAACACAAAGATAAATACAACTCAAATTCTACTCTCTGAAATTAGTGGAGGAAAAGTTAAAAAATATTAATAGCCATCCATAACAAGAGTGATCAGTGGTATTATATATGCAGGACAAAGTCATGTATGATCGCGTGTGTAGTGTGTGTGTGTGTGTGTGTGTGTGTGTAGGTACAGTGAGAACACAGTGGAGAACACAGTTTTAATGGGAAAATAGTGTCAACTAAGAAACATGGCACTATACTGAATGATAAATTCTGGCCCGGAAATACCGTGCTTTCAGTCAAAACACTTCTTAGGGACCTGCTTCCAATTTTTAGCTCACTACCTAGCAAAAGAGGCCAGATTCCTCAGGATGCAAGATAGGGATTCCCTGCTGGAACGCAACTATTCAACAATTAACTCTATCCCATTGTAGGTTTCCTACAGTTGCCGGAAGGATCATTGTTAGGTAGAGAACTCTGCACAAAACAGAAAAGCTTTGGGAGCCTGGGTCTGAGGTAGAAACAGCTAGAGAGTATTCAGCATGTTCCTCTAATGCTTTGCAAAATTTTTGTACCGTGATGCACATAGAACTGAATTCTGAATGTGAGTCAAGCAGTAGGAGGGCACTGTTGACGACTAGATCTGTCGGAAAACGGCTCACTTACAAAAAAACGCTACAAGGAAAATTGTGAATTTCCTGCTTGGCATTCACTGCAATTCGGCAATGTGTTCCTTTAAAAATGTAAAACAGCAAGAATAGGGTACATGAAGTGCATTTTTATTTGTTTACGACTTGAGAGTTTCTGATGTGTGAAATGCCTAAAAGGCCCAAAGGCAAAGGAATCTTTGTCTCAAAGGGAAAATGCTGTGGAAGAAAATAAAGGTTGGGTTAGGTATTCAGCAAGATTCAGAGTCACTCTCAGGGGAGATGTTCTTCATTTGGGGAGACTCTTAAACTCATTCAGGCCACCAGGGTACCAGTTAGCACAAGGCAGTTGTAATTCGCTAAATGGAACCCTGGTGGCCTGAAAGAATCAATGCTACCAAAGAGACAAACTTACCTACAGGGAGCAAATTAGGTGCTAGCAGAATGTCTGATTATTTTGCCGTTTATATTTATAGAGTCAGTGAGTCAACAAGTATTTATTGACCCCCTAGAGGTAGCACTGCTCACTAATAAATGTGTGGGTACCTATTAGTGGTCAGACACAGTCTCCTGCCCTCAAGGAGATTTACAATTCAATAGGGGTGATAACTATCCTTTAAAGTGGATACTTATTAATAAAAACAAAAAAAGGGAAATTAGAAAGTTTGGGCTGAGAATTTTCTTGCTGCATTGGAGAAATGGGATACTAAAAATCAGGACAAATCTGAAAGATGGACTTGGAAGGGGGTTGGTTGGTTGGTTTGGACCGGTTTATTGGGGGGTTTTGTCTTCGTTTTCCTTTTTTGGGTTGTTTTGTTTTTAAAGGCAGAAATAGGACATAACAACAGGAGGAAGGATTTATTTGAAACCTTCAGGGGAGCTTTGGTTAAGAATTTTTTGAGGTTGAACAAAGGAGAAAAATAATATTAGAACAAAATGAATGTTGTCCTGGTTGGCCAGCTAAAAGACAC
The DNA here is from genome assembly GCA_004023965.1 of Spilogale gracilis. Taxonomy (NCBI): domain Eukaryota; kingdom Metazoa; phylum Chordata; class Mammalia; order Carnivora; family Mephitidae; genus Spilogale; species Spilogale gracilis. Next base: position 53,112 of record PITA01004352.1, read on the forward strand.
AAGGTGGCTTGAGTTACTTAAGAGAGATAATAGACTTTGTGGGTAAACTGACTAATACAGAGGGGTTTTGTTGTTATTTTGTTTTGTTTTGTTTTTTGTTTTTTTCTATTGTTTTTTAACGTTAACATCTAAAAAAAAGTCATTGGAAGGCATTTTAACAGAAATACAAGATCTAAGGAATGAATAGTCCTTTTTAGCCATGTGTAATTGGGTTCTGAGTAAAGGGTGTTTGGGGACTAAGAAGTCAACAATAAAGAGCCAATCTCCTTGTATCCTGGTTTGTGTGGAAGTTGTTCTGTGTGGCTAGAGAAGAACAGACAGTGAGAAACAAAGATACCTCTTGGGGAGGTGGGGCGGGGGATCTTTTGAAGGGGCATTTAAAGGAGCTAGTGTACCTGAAGAGCCCAGTTTGAGTGGTATTGAGTCTGCTAATGACAAAAGGAAATCTAGTGAGAGTTATACTGAGGGCCACTTACCAAACTTGACTAAACCTGAAACCCTTCTTGCCACAGGGTAGCCCTTCCTTACTAACTTCAATACCTATCTTATCCATAATGCAGTCGCTCTCTGGACCCAATGGCTCTGTAAAGTGGTATCAGGAAAACCAGCCCACCTGAATCCTAGTTCTGCTACCTATGATTCTGAGTTAGGCTCAAACCTCTTTGGCATTCATTTCCCTAACTATAAAATAGAGTCAAATAATAGACCATATCTCTCAGAGATGTTATGAAAAATTAAAAAGATAATATATATCAAGTATCTGGTATATAGTACGTACTCACTAAATGTTAGCTATTACTCTAATATACCTTATGAAATTATAAATATACATACAAATGTATTTTGAATACACCATCAATTTATAACTGTTCATTTCTTTCTACTTTCTACAAATATCTTTTTTCCTAAATACTTGTCCCTCTTTAGAACCTATAACAAATCCCCTGTTTTTAAGAATCCAAGCCCCACTCTGATTAACTCCTTAATGGCTATATCCAAAATTATTCCTTCCCCTATTACAGCTACATTAATTTTCAATCATTTCCACTGTAAAATCAAAAGAGGCATGTCGTAAGCTTTAGCCAAACAATGTAGACAAGTTTTTGAACCCCCAGGAATCTTAATTTTCTGTTTTTGTGATCAAAATAACAGCAACGGACATATATATATCACCAGTCTTGCAGGATTATTATTGAAACAACTCAGATATGTGTAAAGCTCCAAAGAGCTGCAGCAATCCAAAAATTATTGTTAGAAACCACACTTAGTGGTCTTATGCATATCACTGACTAGAGTGAGAGTAGACACCGTTGAATCTAGAACACAGCATTCATATCACCAGCCCTCAAGAAATGTTTTCTGGGTGTTTGTACAGAGATGGTTGGCAGCCACAGAAAGAACAGAGAGCCCGATCAACAGAGCTGAAGGGGATCCCACTGAATCACTCTTTGGAGTAGGAAGCTGGAAAGACTCGTAAGTGGTACTGACTCTCTCCCACATGTCATGCTATTTTTGATGACAACAATGGAGTTTGGAGTACTTGAACAAAAGAATTGTAATTTCTTGGTTCAAACTTGCGACCTCATTCCTAGTTAAAACAAAAGTTGCCCGTTTATGCGTGGCTTCTCACGGTCCTTAATTCTGGCATCCTCACACAGAGGCTCTTGAGCTATATGGTTGACTGATAATCTCCAGTGTATGGAATTTCTAAATTAGTACATCATGTTATGCAGAGCTCTCAAAGGCTTAACCTAGCCTCTTAGATATTAGTGGTACAAACGGAGCTCTCGAATCAAATTCATAGAAGCATAAACTGAAACCAAAGAAGCAACATTTAAGCAGTTTCTGAGGTCCTCGGGACAATGAACTCCTCCCCCACTTTGACCTGTTATCTCAATGCCTCTGATTCTGGTCCAGCGTTTGTGTGCTCTAAAACTACTCCATGTTCGCCTTCCAATCCCATGTCATCCAGCTCGGGATCTTTTCCTTTTTGTTACACACTTCCCATACAGGTCATCAATCAATAGAACAGTTATTATTAGTATGTAAGAAAGAAAGGACGTTAAAATGCAAGAAATGACAACTTCAAGGATAATAATAGGGACCAGCATAAAGCCAAACCAGCTTGTGCTTACCTTGAAAGAACAATTTAAACAAATATCTAATTATCTCAAAGCACACCATTCATCATACATCATAACATATTTTGAAATAAGCTTTCTTTATTTCTCTCCATATGAACCCTACTCAACTCTTTCTCCTCCCTCTCTCTAAACATCACAATATTCTGTCCCAAACCCAGCTCACAGTCCCTTGTTGGTTCTTGTCCTTTTTCTCCATTTTTACTCCCGAAACGTGTGCATTCTCTTCTCTAGCCAATGATGCTCTCTCTCCTTGTCTATGAGAATTAATGTTTTCTTTCTGTCTTCTCTAGCCCTCCACTTAGCCTGTCAAAAACCACAATAATTACAGACAAATATGGGAAGGGGTAAGAGAGAGGAAAAAGCTGTGAACACTCACTTTTAATAGGTTGCCTGTCACAAAAATGAACATTTCAAACTTGAAAATTGTCTGAGTTTTAAACACTGTCTGAACTTGATAACACATAAGTAATGAACAAAAACTTTTGAAACCCTCCTAAATATTGTGTACACCTGGATATGCCCCCCAGGAAATTCCTTGCAGTTAAATTAAACTGCTGCTTTAATTTTCCCCAAGTATGGCAGACAATAGTGAAGAATTCCTGTCGGTCCTCTCCCACGAATTCAGTTTCAAAGCTGTTAGCACAACGCTAGTATTTCAACATTCTTTCGGCTTTACCATCTTTATGTTCATTTTAAATTAAGAAGTCTAAAGCAGATCTTATCAAATCCATGATATTGTTAAGAGCACTTCAAGGTCCTTTTAAAAACAAGAATTACTTACATCAACTTACTTTATAGCTTCATTTTCTGACTCTAAAGGACACAAAGTATACTAAAGCAATTTAACATGGCCGTAACCTACAATTTTAACTTACCCTGAGGGACCATTTCACCTCTTGTTTTACTTTTCCAGACCAAATCAATAGAGGGAAGAATCAAGTCAAGACACATGTCATAACTGTATTAAAGGTCAATGAGGTTTAAACAAATTGGGTTCTGCTCATAAATAATCGACTCACAATTTGTACCAAGGTACAGGGTGAAATGCTATTCACCTGAAACATCTTTAAAGTTTATTCTACCTATTGTTGGCACCTGAGGGAACTATAACTAAACATATGCTTGGGTCTACAAGTCAGCTATCAACAAAGACTCTCTCAAGAATGTAAGGGGTAATAATTCAGTAGGAAACATACACAAACCACCTTGTTCATCACAAAAGAGGGTAAAGTAGACCCTTGGTATTCAGTAACATTTCAGGGCTTGACTAATTGCAAGCAAGCCTAAAGATCTGCACCGTCTTGCAATTTGTGACCTCAAATTTCAAGTGCTATAAAGTTGGTGCACGGAAATGGGCAGGGCCTCTTGGAAGGGACCTTCAGCAGCTGTGCAGTAGATCATGTACGCGCTTAGCTTTCTGGTCCTCTGCCTACCAGCACACAGAACTCTCATTAAAGCTCAAAATGGGCCTTTAAATTCTTCCATCACAAATCACTGCATTTGGGGAAATTTAGAGCCATGGTAGTGTTTCTACGCTTGAAGACCTACAAAGGGGCCAAGTACTGGCACGTAATATAAAGGAAGTTAATCAGGGAGCTCCGGGAGGGTTTTCTTGTCTCATAGGGGACGGGCATGAGTAGACCACTCAGTTGTGTTGCCCTTCTCCACTCTTCTTACTTTGGACAATCACCAAGCGCCTGGATCTGTGATCGCCATCTTGCAACTGACAGGTGAAAAACTGAAAGTCTAATACACTGAATATGATGGAGAGAAAATAGAATTTGGGCCCTTTATGAAGTTGTGAAATTGCTACACTCTGGAACTATTTATATCTAAACTTCTTGTTTTGTGGGATAATTAAATTTCCATGGTGTAAAAAGCTTAAAAAAAAAAAAGACTCGATTGATACAATGGCATGTAACCATGTCCCTCCTCTCAAGGAATTTATTATTGATTTGGGAAATGATACAAGAACTCAAATGACCTTAATAACTAATATAAAAGTATATGAGCCATGTGAAGGGTAAAAGCATGGTACTATGAAGGTTTACAGTTATGAGAGACCTCGTTCAGCTGGGGTTGATGGAGTGGGAAACCAAAGACCAGGTGAGACTGTAGAGAGAACCAAATGGGGTAGGAAGGGGAGATCTCAGACAGACCTGTGTTTGGTTCTGCCATTTATAAACTTCTGGTTCTGCCATTTATAAAGTACAGTAATCTTGAACATGTGGCTTGACCTCTTCAGGCCTCCAATTTCTTTGAACGGTTTCAAAGGTGCTCAGCTAATCCTTGGGTGAAGAACTTAGAGCAAAGTAAGGAGCCATGAATTAGTAGTTATTATTTTTTGGAGAAATAGCATAGTAGTCCATCATCTGTCTTAACTATAGAAATTAGCCCATCAAGCCTAATCTGCCCTGACCTACTAATATGATCCAATTGAAATGAGATTCATAATGCCAAGCAATAAAAACAGGCAATGCCTATTTGGTGATTGTAGTAAACAAGGAAAAAAGTGGCATCCATAGTTTCCCCACCCGACTCTTTTGCTCTTGGTTCCAGGTACAGATAAATAAATCATGGCATAGAAATTATACTCCCAGGGGCGCCTGGGTGGCTCCGTTGGTTGAGCGACTGCCTTCGGCTCAGGTCAGGATCCCAGAGGCCCGGGATCAAGCCCCACATCAGGCTCCCTGCTCCGCGGGAAGCCTGCTTCTCCCTCTCTCACTCCCCCTGCTTGTGTTCCCTCTCTGGCTGTGTTTCTCTCTGTCAAATAAATAAAATCTTAAAAAAAAAAAAAAAGAAAGAAATTATCCTCCCAACCCCCCATCTCCTGATGAAATAGATGTCACTGCTCCTCCAGGTAAGAAGTTAGGATTCATGTCTCTTCTGGACACTGTATTAAGGAACTTTCTCTCATTTAATTCTTACCTTAAGGCCTAGAAGTATGTATTATTATCCACATTTTACAAATAAGAAAACTAAAGTTTCCCATAAATTAATAATGACTTAAATCACACTTTCAGTTGAATAGAAAGATGAAATTCATACGTCTTGCTCTAATTTAAAAACCTTCCCCATACGATTATATCACACCGCATCCAATTAGAATCAAGTCCATTTCTTTCACATTCTGAGCTGTTTTGACTATTAGGGCACATGGCAAGAATATATTCTCTCTCTCATCCCTTCACACACTACCACCACCAGAGTTAGCTGTCCATAATTATATTTGTGGAAGTAGTGCTGGCCAAGAGATCAGAACTGACATTATTGGACATCTAACATGTTATTAACAGTACTAAACACATTAGAATACATTCTTGCATTTGTGCCTCACATCAGTAAAAGAGGTAAACACTAATGTCCCCATTAAATCCAGAGGAAACTGAGAGTCTGAGAGATTAAATACAAAATTTCTTGCATAAATTGATAGGTAATAAGTGGTGGGGCCAGAACACAAACCCAGGTCTATCTATACCTAAAGTTCCTATCTTTTCTCCATTTCAGTGTTTCCTTACTCCCAGCTCCCCAGCTCATCTGGAGCCTTAGAAATAATAGCCCGAATTCCGAGAGCTTAAGGAAGCAGAACAGACCTGATTTTGACTCCGTGAGATATATTCTACTTCAAAATTCTTGTATCATAGCAGGAAACGTTTAGAAGAGTAAAGCTTGTGATTATAAAACCAGTTCTAATCAAACTTGTGTATTAGATACTATAAATAATTAACATTGTTGTGGATATTTTGCTACTGTCTAGAGTGGACTATTAGCTAGAAACTAGGAAAATTATTTACAAATGCTAATAGGATTTGTATATTATATATACATATATATATATATACACATATATTTTGTACATTATATGTACATATTATATGTAATGCTAATATATAGAGAGAGAGACAGAGAGAGTGGGAGGAAGAGTGAGAAGAGGGACAGAGATAGGGAGAGAGAGAGAGGGACAAATACAGAGGGAGGGAGGGGGAAGGGAGAGAGACAGAACTTTTCTTTTACACAGTGAAAAAGGATCCTACGGGTACTTCTTCATATGATGCAATGGATTCAAAGTGAGATTATTTGTGACATGCAGCAGGATTTATGAGAGAATGAATTTCTTTTAGAGGTAAGTACATTGGAGATACAGAGAAATGAGAACATCAAGGATTTTCCCCCCGTTCTTTGCATGTGCAAACTAATTGCTGTTCAAATTTTCTAAATCTAGGGTCTTCCTGAGTTGAAAATTTCCACCTGGAGGAAATGTTTATGACCATCTTGTAAATATCTACTTTTAAAAATTAATTCATGTACATTAAATCAGTAGATATTCTTCATCCACAGAGGGGAAAAAAGATTAGGTTTGTAAATGGTCTTTCAAAGGTTCAGGGAGTTGAGTGTGTTCTAAAGTGAAAGCTGAGAAATATTTCTCCAAACATCTGAATCCTAAATTAAATAAAGCTGACAAAATTTACTAACATTCCTCAGAAAGACAAAATATAACAGTTCTGAGAAAAGCAGTCACTATTCTCCAGTAGTTTTTACTAAGAATGTCATTAGTTTGGAAGTTTAACTCAGCCTAATCATATCCCCCCCCCCTTTTTTTAAGACTTTACTTATTTATTTGAGAGAGAGAACATGAGAGGGAAGAGGGCAGAGGGAAGAAGTAGACTCTCTGCTCAGCTGGGAGCCCAATGCAAGACTCGATGCTGGGACTCTGAGATCATGACCTCAGCTGAAGACAGTTGCTTAACCAACTGAGCCACCGAGGCACCCCAGCCTAATCATATCCTGACTGATATTTTTGTTCAATGAGGAAAATATCTGTGTAAGGAAAAGCAATGTACTTTTATGATTAAGTATATAAGTTTGGAGTCAAACTTCCTGGCTCTAATCTCACTTAACCAAGTGTTCAATGTTGGGTGACTATTAATAATCTTCCTCAGCCTCAATTTCTTCTGTTAAATATTCCTATGAAAACATACATAATAAAGTTCTTAGCATAGCACCTAGCAAACAAAATACCTTCTATACATTACCTATATTACTAAATGGGTACACTGAGTCAGAATAATCCAGTGTAATTTTGGTAGGCAGTTTTAGAGCAATGTATTTTAAAGAAATAGTAAGAGCTAATGGATTTAATAATAATTTTATCATGTACCTGTGTACCAATTACTAGTTGAAATACTCTCCATATACTAACTTTTAATCGACATGATAATCTCTGAGGTAGATAACATTACCTTCGTCTTTAATTTGGAGGCAGACACTGGCCCAGGGAACTTCAATAATGTGCCCAAGCACATACAGCTGTTCACTGGCAGAGCCAGGATCTGAATGGATGCATGGTTTAAACTGGATTCCAGCATCTCGGTACTTCATCATTGTAATACATTGCCTCTCCTTTGATACAGCTTAAATGCCCTGAAAAAAAAAATCGAATATCTGCCCATACGAAAAATGAGACAGCAAAAACAAAGTAGAATAGTCACTTCAAATCCTCTTTGGGAGAAGTTAAGAAATAATTGTGCTTATATTCTGAATATATAATAATATATATATTAATATGTAGCATATATTAATATATATAATATCTAATATATATATTCAAAGAGAAGCCCTGTCAAAATTCCATACTCTCCTCTGGCAATATAGAAAACAAACTTATAAGATAACTACTACCAAGGACTGACTGAATTGGTCACACATGAAAATCGATCCCATTGTCATGCAGTGTAGATGCTACATGAAGACCCAAAGATAAAGTGATGTCCACTGGGCTGCAAGCAGAGATGAGTGCTTTGAGGAAAATTCTACCAGCTATTGAGAAAAGGTTTCAGAGCAGTAGGACCTTCCTTCGGAGTGTGTCCCTGGCCCAGGGAGTCTAGAATGCAATTGTAACAATTCACCCAAATATATAAGGGGCAGAGAGATTTATCCACCTTAATCAAAAGTTCATAGTCAAAAAAATAAACATGACCAGAATTCTCATATCAACTCATTAATTCACTTTCTTCTTTGTAGGCAAGACATGGCAAGTCAAATTAATATCTAAATTTTACTTGCTGAGTAAAAATCGGAATATTCTCAACTATAGCAGTTTAAACTGTTGCCTTTTCCCTCCAGCATTTTACCTTTCTTTATGTTCCTCAATTTCAACCAGACTAAACCTCTTGTTTCACACACAAAAAATAAAACCATCTGTTAGGACATCCCTTGACTATGCTACCTTTAAACGTTAAGATGTTGGCAAATTTTCAACTTAAAAAATAAATCATTGCCTCCTATACACAAAATACTGAGGATATGGTGAAGAATAAGATACAAACCCCATGTTGAAGTATCAGTTTATAGAGAAAGACAAAAATATGTAAACAATTACAAAATATTGGTGGCAATCACGTTATTGATGTGTACAGGAGGTTATTCAGCAAGACAGAGGGCTCACATAATTTTTTCACACTTCATTGATATTTGAGGGCAAGTTCGTCCCTTCTATAGAAAGATCATCTTCTCATCTTTTCTCCTCCATGAACTTGTCCATCCTCTCCTTCCTAGATCTTCAATCTTGCTTTCCTCTCTAGGCTTTAGGCAAGCACTTTTCCTCTTCATCTTTAAAAACTTTTCTATACAATTTCTCCATCACGGTACTACCCTACCTTGCTCTTCTCCTCTTTCTCCAAACTCCTGAATAAATAGTTTACACTTACACTTCCTTTCTCTCAAGCCCCATCCCCACCTCCACACATGGCCATCATGCCTCTAGCCCCACCATTACACCATAACCACTCCTCATAAAATTCACCTATAGCATTCTATGGGGCACCTGGGTGGCTCATTCAGGTAAGTGTCAGACTTGTGATTTCAACTAAGGACATGAGCTCATGGGTGGAGCCCTGCATCAGGCTCTGTGCTCAGCAGGGAGTCAGCTTGAAATTCTCTCCCTCTGCCATACCCCCCAACTTGTGCTTGCAAACTCTCTCTCTCTCTCTCTCTCTCTCTCTCTCTCAAATGAATACATAATTTTTTAAGTCACCTACAGCTCCTAAGTGTCTAAGAAAGATGCCTAAGCAAGCTAAGAGTCTCCTTCAATTCTCATTCTGGTAGAGTTTACTACTATCACATCTGAAGCTGTTGACCTCTTCTTGAAACCATTTCCTTCCCTGGCTCTGTTCTGCTTGTTGTCTCTATAACGTATTTCTCTGCAAATGTCTTGAGTAAGAAATTTAAACTCATTTTTTGTTTCCTTTATGTACTCTTCTAACTCTATCTTCTTTCATTTGGTGATTTTTGTCTCCCAGGACTTTAAGTACCATCTGTACATGTCAATTAGGGTCCCAGCAGGAAACATATGGCATTCTCAGATGGAGTAATTTAGGAAATTTTAATAAGACTATTTACCACGGTATGGGCAGGCCCAGGGGAAACCAACAAGGAATGGTTAGTACCTCAGGCTCATTCTCCTTGTGCCTGAAAGGGTAACAGGGCATTGGGGGAAGTCCTTACTGGAATCTATATAGTAGCTTCCTCAAGAGAGGCACTTGGCAAGGACTGTGACCTTTGGAAGAGGGATGCAACTAGCCTGTGGTAACCTGAAGGGCAGAAGTCATGCAATAAAAATCCCAAACTCACTATCTTTCTGCTCTTTAATTTTTTGTTGGTACCTCTAATCATCTAAACCCAATTGGAAGCCAAAATGTAGTCATGGAATCAAAAGAGGTAAGGATTCTAGAACACAGAACTTTAGAGAGCATATCTATAGGAGTAAATAGGAACTATCCAGAACAACTGCTGCATCTCTGGGCCCTAACTGCTCATCTGATTATCTTGGTCAATATTTCCATTTCAATTCCAATCTATTTGTGCTATACCTATGTGCTTTAAGATTAATTTTCCCAATTATTCTGTTTTCATATATAATTTTTTTCTGTTAATGGCATAGCTATTTATTTTCACTCAACCAAAGACTATGGAGTATCCTTGACTCTTCTTTATTTCCCCCATTGAGGTCTGGAGAGTATCTCTCATAACTCAGGGCTTTCCCAATTTCATTCATTTAACCAATATCCTTATATTCTCTTTTTTGGACTTCTGCAATAATTTTCTGACTCAACTCCCTATAACTATTCTTTTCACTACTGTTTTATACTCTTTACACTGCTGTTGGTTATCTTTCTAAAACACAGATAATCATGGTATTCCTTTGTGTAAAACCTCTAACAGATCTTTGTTGCCTTGGCATAAGATCTCAACTTCACACATGACTTACAAGGCACTAACCTATGCCTTCAGCATCATGAACTTGTTTATTCAACAAATATGTCTTGAACAGTAACCATGTGCCTGTCAAGAGATTAGATGCTCAGCAAAGAATACAAACAAGAGATTGTGAACACTTCTAGACTCTAGACTTCACTGGGAATGATAAATGAAAAAATTAAAAGTGATAATTACTAGGTGATAACAGAGAAAAGTTTATTTTGGGGGTTGGGAATAAGAGAAGCTCAGGAAAGGGGATAATGTTAAAACTGAAATGTAGAAAATGTTATCAGAGTAGATGTTATCAGAAGGAATATGGGCCTCTCAACATAGGAAAATGCATATTCCCTTGTATATTAACATAAAAGAACTAGGCAGGTGTGATGCAAGGAGGATAAAGGGCAAAAACAATGGTCTTCAAACTGTGCATTTAAAATACGTGTTTTCACTCTATGACAATGATGTGTCGATTTTTAATTAAAGGGTAATTTGGGGGTGATGCAAAAAGTCTGTGTTTTGATTGGAGTGTGTATATTTGTCTAAAATGTAGACTAAAAACCTGCACTTTTTTGGTATATAAATCATATAGCAGTTTTTAAAAATTATTTTAACTCCAGTTAATTATTTAACTTCAGTTAATTACAGTGTAATATTAGTCTCAGGTGTATATATCTCATTATATCTGTATTATATCTCAGGTGTATGTAATATAGTGATTCAACACTTCCATATATCACCAGTGCTCATCATGACAAATGTCCTCCTTAATCCCCATCACCTATTTTACCCATCCTCTCACCCATTTCCCCTCTGGTAACCAATAGTTTGTTCCCTATAGTTAAGAGTCTGATTCTTGGTTTGCGCCTCTCTCTCTCTCTCTCAATCTCTCTCTCTCTCTTTTACCCTTTGCTCATTTTTTTAAAAGGATAACCTTGAAATCAAAAAGACCTGTCTGTCCCTTGTTAGTCTTACGATATTAAAAAAGTTACTTATCCTCTCTAATTTTTCTGATCTGAAATGATAATACCGGTCTTACAGGACTGCAAAGGACTCTGTCTGGTGCTTAGCATGTAGCATGTAATTAATAAATGAGATTGATTGGAATGTATGTCGAGTTTATCAGAAGGTAGAAGAAAGAAATGAAACTGAAAAATAAACAAGAACATCTCAAAGAGACTTGTGTTTGTAGTTTTAAAAAAAATCACCTTGGTTTCAGTATGGAAAACTGGAATAGAGACACATTATTGCAGGAATTTCCTTAGATCAGTGGAATAAAAAAGAAAGGAGTCCAGGACCAAATGGCTTCACTGGTGTATTTTACCAAACATTCAAAAGATTTTACACCTATCTCTCTCAAACTCATCCAAAAAATTGAAGAGAAGGGAACATTTCCAAACTCATTTCATGAGGCCAACATTCTCTTCGTACCAAAACCAGATAAGGACACCATGAAAAGGAAAATTACAGGCCAATATCACGAATGAACATTATGAAAAATTCTCAACAAAATATGAGCAAGCCAAATTCAACAGTACATTAAAAAATCATACATTATGGTCAAATGGTATTTATTTCAGGGACGTAAGGATGATTCAACATCTGTAAATCAATGTGATACAGCCCAATGAAATAAAGGATAGAAATCATATGATCTTCTCAATAGATGCAGAAAAAGCCATTTGATAAAAGTCAACATCCATTTATGATAAAAAAAAAAAAAAACACTCAACAAAGTGGGCACAGAGGGAACATAACTAACATACCACAGCTAACATCTTATCCAATGGTAAAAAGCTGAAATGTTTTACTCTGAGGTCAAGTACAAGACAAGGATGCCCACTCTTGCCACTTTTATTCAACATGGTACTGGAAGTCCTAGCCAGAACAATTAGGCAAGAAAAAGGAACATGAGGCATCCAAATTGGTAAGAAAAAAGGAGAACTGTCACTATTTACAGATGACATGATGCTATGTATAGAAAGCCCAAAAGATTCCATCAAAAAATTAAGAAAATAATCCCATTTACAATTGCATCAAAAAGAAGAAAATACCTGGGAATAAATCTAACCAAGGAGCTAAAAGACCTATATACTGAAAACTATGACACTGATGAAAGAAATTGAAGAATACACATATTATAAATGGAAAGATACTCAGTGACTCATGGATTAAAAGAATTAATAATGCTAAAATGTCCATACTACCCAATGCAACCTACAGATCCAATGCAATTGCTATCAAAATTCCAATGGAATTTTTCACAGAACTAGAACAAATCATTCTAAAATTTATATGGACCCACAAAAGATCCCAAAGCAGCAATCTTGGGGAAAAAAGAACAAAGCTGGGAGTTTCATGTACCCTGATTTCAAACTACCTTACAAAGATACGGAAATCAAAACTGTAGGGTACTAGCAACAGACACACAGATCAATGGAATAAAACTGAGAGCCCAAATTTAAACCTACACATATATGGACAACTTATGATAAAGGAGACAAGAACATATTATGGGGAAAGAATGTCTCTTTGTTGTTGGGAAAATAGTGCTGGGAAAACTGTACAGCCACTTGTGAAAGAAAGAAATTGGTATCTTATACCAGTTATATGGTATCTTATACCATACACAAAAATTAGCCCAAATGAGATTAAATACTTGAATGTTAGACTTGAAATTGTAAAATTCCTAGAAAAGCAGAGACAGTAAGCTCCTTGATATTGGCCTGAGAGATATTTTTATGGATCTGACTCCAAGAGCAAGGGAAACAAAAGCAAAAATAACCAAATGGGATTACACCAAACTAAAAATCTTCTGCATAGTAGAAGAAAACATTATCAAAACAAAAAGGCAACTGAGTGAATAGGAAAAGACTTTTGTAAACCATATATCTGACAAAGGATTAATATCCAAAATATATAAAAAACTCATACAACTCAAAAACAATAACAAAAAAATGATCTAATTGAGAGATTGACATAGGACCTAAATAGATATTTTTCCAAAGAAGATAGGCAGATGGCCAATAGGCACAGGAAAAAATGTTCAACAGCACTAATTGTTAAGAAAATGTAAATCATAACCACAATGAGCTATCACCTCACACCAGTTAGACTGGCTGTTACCAAAAACAACAACAACAACAATAACAACAACAAAAACACCAAGATATAACAAATGTTGTACACTATTGATGAGAATGTAAATTGATACAGCCAGTATGGAAAACAGTGTGGAGATTCTTCAAAAGTTTAACATCAGAACTACCCTATGATCTAGCTATTCCACTCTGGCTATTTATCTGAAGAATGTAAAAACACGCCTATGTTCATTGTAGCGTTATTTACATAGCCAAGAAATAGGAACAACTAAATGTCATTGATGGATGAATGGATAAAAGAGATGCAATATATAAAGAAATATATATAGTGGAATATTAAAAAGAATAAAAGCCATGAAAAGAATAAAATCTTGGCATTTGTGATAGCATGGATCGACCTAAAGAATATTATGCTACGTGAAATACATCAGATAAAGACAAATACTACATGATTTCACTTACATGTGGAATCTTTAAAAAATAAAAAAGAACTCATAGATACAGAGAACAGATTAGATTGGTGGTTGCCAGAGAGGAAGAGGGTTGAGGGGTAGGCAAAAGGGTGAAGGGGGTCAATTGTATGGTGATGGATGGTAACTACATTTCAGTGGTAAGCACTTATAGAGCATGCAGAAGTTTAATTATAGTGTTGTACACCAAAACAAAGGTGTATAACAATTTTACCTGAAAAGATAATGAAAGTAAGTACCTATATAGTGACAGTAGAATATTTCTCAGTGATAGGTAGAACTTGGTGATTAGCTATCACCAAGGAAGGTTGTAAAGGATGTGTGGTAGCTAGTGCCATTTCCAAGAAAGGAAGCATACCTAAAGAAACATGAAAATGAGCTTCATTCTTAAAATATTGTGTTTGAGATGCCTTCAGAATTTCAAGATACCTGGTGTTCACAAATGGCTACATGCCTCTGGGCCCCTCAAAACCAGGCAAGAGGAGTTATTATACATTGGACAAGACTGAAATAAGCTTTAGTCTCCAAGAGAGAACCAAAGAGGGATTAGTCATTTGCGTAAATGAAGAAATCTAAGATAGTACCGGTGATTATAAGTCTGGAGAATTACAAAAATAGCAAAAGTTAATTCAGGTCATCTGAGTATCAATTTATACCTCCTTGGGAAAGCAAATAGAGATTCTGATTACAACCAAGGAAGTTTACATCTAGTTACTTTGCTGTCTGTCTTTAGAAATGAAAAAAATCTATATGGTACCTAAAAAAGAGAAGTCTGTAAAGAATAATAATAATAATTATATATATATATATATATGTCTATTACTATCTAATACGTATATCACTGAGGTAGAAATATGACTCTATTAAATATTAAGATCATCCAACTTATTCTTCCACCTGAGTCCTTTTGACTTCAAAGTCTCGTCTAATAAATATTAGTTCAGACTGCCTTCCTGGGGGACCATTTCTAATGTATTGCTGTGATGGCTTTGGAAACACCCAAATGCAGTAAGGTGACTAGAATGTAAACTCTAGTTCTATGTGGATGCTTCTGAAGATAAGGGGGCCATGTTTGTCTATGTCCTCTGAGAAACGGATGCAAGACAGGATTTGACAGCAGGTTTATCACGGTAAACATGGGTGAGGGGAAGCGTGGAAAGAGTAGGAGAAGGTTGGGAATGCTATCTGACTTCTAAGGAGAAAAGGAAGGAAGATAGAGAGGTCTCTAAAGGGATAGTTTGGTGACATTTCCTGTGTCTATCACATAGCTGAGATCTTTAGGGTGTTTATTAGCCCAGCGAGTGTGAATGACAATTACACAGTGAGAAGGATAATTATATATTTAAGGTCAATTTCATATAGATATACAAGGAAATCATTAGGTTCTTAGATGAGACGGAAAGCACCTATGGCCCATGTTGTGGGGTGACAGATGGAGATTTTGAAAGTTATGCCTCAGTTATCCTGTGGGTCTGATTAGGGAATAGAATCTTATCTTTGAAGTTCCAAGAAAATCAGCATGTCAATCAAATGTCTATAAATCATATGCGACTGACAGGAGCTTGCCAAGTGATTTAAGGACTTTGTGTTTGCATGCATTTCACAACGTGAAATAGGTTTTAAAAATATTTATTTAAAAATAATTTCAAATTTACCAAAGCAGTACAAAATAAAAATAGTATAAAATGAGGAGTGCAGAAAATGTCCATATACCTAATATCTAGATTCACCTACTATTGAATTTTATTTCATTTTGATTTGTCACTTACTCTCTGTCCTTGATTTATTTTTTTCTAGATCATTTGGGGTATATTTATACATACATTTATATATATATGAACATATTTCTATATTATAAAATATGTTTTTATATGTTTCTATATAATCTATCATTTGTATTCCAATTTTGTGAGTTTATCCAATATTGTTCTTTTTTGTACTTCTTCCCTTCCCTCCCCCCATCCCACTACAAGATCCAGTCTTCTCAGATATTGCTTTGAGTTGCCACGGAACATGAACTACTTTTTTGATAAATTAAAACAATCTTATTAAAGAATATAAACTTTGAGAGTGGTGACTTGGTTGGTCCTATATGTTGCTTATACACATATCCCAGAATGGTGCCTGGTGCATGGTCGCACATGGTAAATATCTGATAAATGAATGAATGAGTTTTTGGGAATGTCTATATTTTCCTAGGAGGGGTTGGCATAAATGAGTTATAGCAGGCTTGCATTTAAAAAGCATTTATATCATGTTTTTAAAAGTTTTATACAAACAGTTCCAGTATTATTTTGCAAAACCAGATTGCATGGGGGTGTGTGCATATATGTGTAGAACTGTACCTTAAGACCCCACCTGTTAGTCCCCGCCTACACCATTATCTTTACTCCCTTCTCATATCTGTGCCAACTTAAGCCTTTTAGTGCTGTTTGAAAGTGAAATGAAAACCCAAGCCCTTTGGCCTGAAGATTGGCACCCAGAGTGACTGTCCTCTGGGCAATGCAAAACATTTGCTGCCTGCATCAAGGGCTGTAATGTATCTGAATGTTCAGATCTAAACAGTAGTCATCTTTAAAAAAACTGCAAGCTGACTCCTGTGTCAACATGTTGACTGACAGAATGTCCACATGGTAGGAGGCTTACTGACATGGTTTCAATCATAGCTCTGTGAATGGAATGCCCAGGAAAGCTGCCCATCAGTCACAGAAACCTCTGCCTTGTTCCAAAGGGTCCACTGCATCATTCTCACATTGTTGGAATAGCAGCTCATGGCTGGAACTGAAAGACTATCCAGCCTTTTGCTGGTTATGCCAAGGAGCTCCTGCCAGGGCTCGCCTTGCAAGCGTTCATCTCCTAACTTCAGAAACCTGTTGCTCTACTCTTAATAGGAAACTAAGGTCAAAACTGCCAAGTATTGATAAGAATACCTTGGCTCATGATTGTAACGTAAAGTGAACAGAGCAGGACTCAAGTTGTATATACAGTTTGATTTTATCTATGAAAAAGAAAACTTTGTAGAAAAATGACTGGAAGAAAGAATGCCAACATGGTTTCAGGCATGGCTTCCAAGTGATGGGACTAAGGATAATTTACAGTATCTGATCTTGTGTCATTGGCTACAAGGAGCATATGTTTCTTTGATGACCATGAAAAGAGAAATTAAGTATCAAAAGAAAGATGTATCTTTATAGCCTTACATTTAAAAGTGAAATCTGAAGAAACTGGTTGAAATTCTAAGCCATATTGTATCTCAGTTTCCCTATATACCAAGTAGGTATAAGAATGCCAGTTGTAGATTCTCTGATGGCAATACATTAGATAAGCATGTAATATGCTTTCATTTGCTTGACATGAAGGAGCCTATTATTATTATAACAATCTTTATATTTATCTCAGAAGGAACTCCTTCCTCTAACTCTCCTTCTATCAATCATGGAGAAGGAAAGGGTTATAAATCCTGACTGGCATCTTGCCTGCTCTTTTGGAAGGGGGATGGCAAAAGAGTAATTTTTTAAATGAAGAGACGTAAGGCTAATCTCCATCTGACATGCACTTCCAACTCCTGCTTATGTTGAAAGAAGTGCTTATTAAGGACAGACTTGATTCCTTGCCTTTCATTATTCTTTCTACAGGAGAAACCCTCTACTTCACCAGCATAGTCCCTTTCAATTCCTGAATTTATAAATGTGAGAAAACCTTCAGAACATGATATATTCTTGTAGAATGGTCTGTGGGACAAGAAGAGTGATTGACAACTGCAGAAATTACATCAGAGGTTTAGTCCTGCAGGAAAAGGGGATACAAATTGCCTGCAAATTATCCACAAGTCCCTGATGAGCCTGAGGAGAAAATTTAAGAGGCTTCAGTCTTTCTTCAACAAACATGTTCACGTGCCTCCCTTTCTGTAACACACAAACATTCAAGAGAAATTGTCCCTGTGAAAACACTTTCTTTTTTATCCTTGTCAAATGTGTTAATAGTAAATGTGTAAATGCCAATTAATATTCTTTATCCTGTGCCAATAGTGTTCCGTGTATGATTCAGAACAGAAGAGGTATATAAACTCTGATTGATGGGTTTATAATTTAAAGAAGAAATCAGGTTTTATGCCATAAAAACACATGATGTTACCCTCATAGGGTGCATAATGAAACAGCCTGTATGGATTTGCACTGCTGATCTTAATAAATATATATCACGTGAGAAGAACTAAATATAGTAGAATAAAGGCAATAACGATTATTGATACTTACAAGTCTAAAAGGAACAGGTTATACTTCTACTTAAGAGTATATGAAAGTGTGAGGTCCTAGACTCTGCACATACCTGGCTTACGATGGTGGCTTTCGAAGGTACTACTATAGTACCACCCCCAATGTCGTCAGCAAACGAACGCTGATCCTCAAAATATTTCTCACGTTTTGCTGAGAAGAGTACAGAAATTGAGAATAAGCATTTAGACCCTTCTACAGCAATTTGGCCGAGTAATTGTAAGTTTATCGACTCTCATAATAACCAATTGGGGGCTGGCATTTTATGTCTTTGTCTTTTTAACTTTCATTTTCTGAGTAATTCATTTTTACCTTATTTTATAGAAGTACTTGTCTGTGAAAAATTACGGGAAAACTGAGCCCTCAAGGCAGACAGTGTGAGAAATACTCTTCTAAAATGTTATAAAACTATCAATGAGATAAATAGAAAGCACCTCTCTAAGCCTTAGATTTCTCACCTGGAAAATGGATTTAATAACAGCACTTACCTCTTGAAGCTAGATATGAGAATTAAGGGAGGATAGATGTATATAAAGTGCTTAGCATGGTGTCTGCCTTTGGTTAAGTGCTCCCCACCCTACAACTGGCTCTTAGTATTATTGAATAACAAAGACCTGCAGAGATGCCATTCTGAATTATGTGTGCTCAGGACACAAGTTTTGTTTGTAACCGGTCTTTAGGAGATAGCCCCACCAACACACAAACTCCTTCTGGAATCAGCCTACCTGGTTTGACAAACTAGTTCATTCACCACTGACTTGTGTGAAGCAACCAAACACTTGGATTTTGGTGTTCTCTAACTGCTTCACCATCAGGGTGTGCAATGTCCTTCTGTATTTTTCCTTTGCTTTTCCTCAAGTCATTAAGTTGAGTAATTTATGCAAACCTCAACAACTGAGTTATTTTGATCTTTATTGTCTACTAAGTGCTTGCATTATGTTGGGATCAGGATAAAATGACCTGTCACTCATGGATGGTGAGTATGGAATTGTAAACTTTGTTTTCAAAAGATGTATCACTGTAGGTAGTACTTCATAGGGCAAAGAGAACAATGTGCAATCTCTTCTAGTCACACAGGCCAAACAATTTTTTCTAGAGTGTGTTTTGCTTGGCTAAGTGTCACAATTGAAGGTCATTGCTTCTTCAGCAGGCACCCCTGGTGGCCAAAATAGCTGCTAGTTCACAGCATTAATGCAAATTAAGGATAGTTCAATCAAAGAGTTTTTCCTTTTTGAATTACAGTTCACTGTGATGGAGAAATGAGGCCCTACAGTCAGACTAGCTTGGATCCAAATCATGGTTTGGGGACTTAACTGACAATTCTTTTACTCGCTTTGAGCCTCAGTTTCCTAACCTATAAATTAGGGACAGAGGGGATAAGGTCTGAGCATCACAGGTGCTTAAATAGTACTAACTCCCTTCTTTAGTTAGCAAACTTGAATTATTTTTCTTTAAAATAAGCAATGACTTTAACAAGTTTCCATGAGTAAAACCAGACTTTAAAATACAATAAAATATCAGTATTTATTTTTAAAAACATGCAGTGGATTTGGCGGATTCAGTGAACAACAGACTGTTTCAAAATGTGACTGACTCTTTCCAAGGTCAAGCATCTTCAACTCCTTTTCACCCCGCCTAGAACTCTTTGCTCCAGCCAGAATAACTTTCCCATGCGCGTGACTTGGCTCATTCTTATTTTTAGTCCTTTCTGTTTAGCACTCTTCTTGAAATGACCTTCTGATGCCTCCCTGCCAAACCCCACACTCCTTTACAATTGTTCATCATTCCCGGCGTCCAGGAATTGGCAGAAAGAAACCTGGTCAAGCCATTCAGTCTAGCCCATCTTTCAGGGCTGGAGGTTCTTTGAGGGAGCTGTACTACTGCCCACTGTGACACATTTTATTGATATGATTTCATACACATTTTTCATATCTGTAGATTCTTTCTCCCTATCAGAACTATAATAAAGTTCCATTTCTTCAGGTTATAGTGAGGACAGGCAGGATCAGAAAGACTGTCATTGGGTCAAGGTCACACAATTTATGATTGCTTTGAAACAGGTAGTTAGTTCTTTGTGTTTTTAGTTTGGTATTGTTTTCATTTCATGACCTTACTTCACTTAGTGGGTGGTAGGTATTACTGACTGGGAAACAGTAGGGGAACTTCAGAGATGGAAAGGCAGCTCTAGAAGGAATATGGCAGATGAGGGGCATGGAGTGTGCTGTGAGAGATGGGACAGAAGGGAGAGGAGGGGAAGGAGGGGGAAGAAAGGAGTCTCAAAGGATTCATTATCTGACTCTGAGCATTCCATATAAAAAAATAAATAAATAAAAAACACCTAAACACGACCACTACCTCTACCACATTTCTGCTTTGCTTCTATTTTGTGCTTAATAAACAACACTACTGTCACTGCCAATGAAAACAACAACATAACTGTGCTTTTCCCCTGGCGCTGACTCTAAACAATCTACTGGATTGGGGTCAAAACTGTAAACTGCCAGCATGTTAAAAATAAAAACCAGAAAAACAAACCTAGCTTTTTCCTGAACCATTGTGAGGGTGAATGCAGGACAAGAGCCAGAGAGAAGAGTTACCATAAAAAATAACTAGTACAAACATCCTTGAACTGATGTTTTCTATAAAAATCTGTTGGCTGTGAATTGCAAAGAGTGAAGTGGGGAAGGAGAAAGGAATGGGGGATCAAGTTGTGTCTGCTTATCGTCAACTAGCTTTCATGTAAAAGTCACGGCAGGGTCAGCAAAAAACTAGCCAGGTGGCAACTCCGGGCCACGCTGCCATAAATAAATAGTTATGTACTAATGTCACACAACCAGGGCTAGATGCAAAGCATATGGGGGAAGAAACATTCTGATGTAAATATTAAAAACAAAAACAAAACTAAAGTAGGGTTGCTGAATTTAGGATTCACTGTTGATACTGGATTTTGAGACGCCTGGGAAAATAAAGTGGTGAAGCTTTTTTAAAGCCTAGACTAAAAGGTTTTTTGAAATGCAGATTGTTCCCTTCAAAAAAAAAAATTCCTTAACCTTTGGCCTAAGAGAGTGTTAGTTTTTGGTGTAGTAATTAAGTATTGAGAGTTGGCAAGACCACAGACTCTGGAACCAAATTTCAAGAGATTAAACTCTACCCCTGTTGCTTACTTGTTCTCATGACCTCTGGGAAAGTTATCTAATCTTTCCATGCCTCAGTTTACTCATCCGGCACAAAAGCGAGGAGGAGGATGATAATGGCGATAGTATCTGCTTCATAGGAAATTATGAACATTAAGTGAGTCAATGCGTGGAGAACAAACAATAACTGGTCAACAGCCATGTCCATGTGACCTATCATGGTCAAGTGGGCTTACAAAGGCTATTTATCTTACGTAGACTATCCGCTGGGTACCGTGCTAAGGGATCTATCTCTTCCCTGTACTAACTTATTTAATGCTAACTGTGGTCTTGCCAACTCTTAATGCTTAATTACTACATCAAAAAGTAACACTCTCTGGGCACCTGGATGGCTCGGTCTTCAAGCGTCTGCCTTCAGCTCAGGTCATTATCCCAGGGTCCCAGGATCAAGCCCAGCATTGGGCTCCCTGCTCAGCGGGAAGCCTCCTTCTCCCTCTTTCACTCCCCCTGCTTGTGTTCCCTCTCTAGCTGTGTTTCTCTCTCTGTCAAATAAACAAAATCTAAAAAAATAAAATAAAATAAAAAAAGTAACACTCTCTTAGGCCATGAATTAATCAGTTTTACAGACAAAGGAACTAAGGCTTAGATGGGTTATGACATTTATCCACGAAAGCATATCTAAGCTAAATTTCCAACCAAGGCCTTATTCCAGATTAAAAAAAAAAAATTACTTTAAAATGGAAACACCTTCTCTTTGCTTAAGATGTTAAAGTTGCATAAGAAACACATGGCCTTCTAAGAACCAGATTTTTAAAAAATATATTTTATTTACTTGAGAGCAAAAGCACGCACCACTTGGAGGCAGAGGGAGAGGGAGGACTCCAGGCTGAGCAGGGAGCAGCATGCGGGGCTCCATGCCAGGACCCCGAGATCACGACCTGAGCTCAAGGCACACGTTTAACTGACTGAGCCACCCAAGCAACCCGAACCAGATTCCCACTCCCTCCACCATTTTTTAAAGGGATTGAAGGGCTGATATCCTAATACATTGCCTCAAGAGGGCTGAGATCCGTTACACCTCAAGAAAACAGTAATCCATTCAATGAGTCATTTCTCCAAACACTTCTTGAGCGCCTACTGTTTTCTGAGAGGTCAAGATAAAAAAAGGAGTTAAGGACTGATTTCAGTCAGTAAACACCTAACTCTGGGGAGTGAGTGATATGCTTTACTGCGGACTCTTTGATGATGTCGGATTCTGTTTCCCAAAATGCCCAAAAGTGCCTTACACGCGAGTTGCAGAAGTTGTCAGACTTCTCAACACAAGCCAAACTGTGTGTCTACAGCTGTCCCGCTCCTACTCGAAGAGTGCGGAGAGACTACGGTGAAGACGATTTTCTTTGTTGGCCTCCGACTGGAGCAGCGCTAAAACGACGCGTTTTGAAGCGTATTCAAATTGCGCGCCCGCTTTTAGGGGCTCAAGCTTAAAGATCTTGGGGCACCTTTGTGCTCTGCCGCCGGGTCTGTGCGCTAGGGCTCCCTGACTGCTGGTAGCTGGGAGCGTGAATTCCGGGTACAGCCCAAGTGGATCCCAGGTGGACGCAGCCTGGACGCTGGTCGGCGGATTTAGGCGCCACCTCTGCGGACTGCGCTACTTCCTGGTTGTTTTGCCCTTAACTATCATGGCGGCCGGTTGCCCTCGGTCGGACCCACTGCGGCTGCTCAGAACGCCAAGGTAGGGCAATCAGGTCTACAGCCCGCCCCCCGCCGCCGTTCCGCCGGGTGAAGCCTAAGCTGTGGAGTTAGTGGTGAAGGGGGTATAGGAACAAGCCAAAAAAGAGTAGGACCCAGCGCCGTGCCGCTGTGTGCCCATCCCTTGTCTCCCGGGCTCCAAGGCTGCTTGGAGCCCAGGGCGTGTTTTCCTTGTCCCCGCCACTTTCCCGTCCCTGGCCCAACATGATACTGACCAAAGCCCAGTACGACGAGATAGCCCAGTGCCTAGTGTCTGTGCCGCCCACCAGGCAGAGCCTGAGGAAGCTGAAGCAGAGGTTCCCCAGGTAAGTGCCCGTCTCTCCACTCGCACAGTCTTTTACCCGCAGCAGCTGTGCCTGGGCATCCCAGCCGGCGCTTAGGAGCCACGTGTCACCCATGACCGGGGAGGAACAAGAGTGTCTGGTGTTGGGAGATCAAGGATGTGAAAAGCCGCCTTCTTTCACCTGTCTTCTACAGGAGACTTAAACGGATGAATCCCTGACAACCTCCCAAGGCCTTGAAATTAAAGTCAAATCCACAAACGTTTATTGAAAACTTGGTGTGTTCTAGGTGATGGCTGCCCATAGTAGGTGCTTCATAAATATCTGGCTAATTGACAGATACTAGGAATGAATGATAGGTAGCAGAGCCCATCGATCTACGAATTCTAGATTCAGAAGGAAAAAATGGAAGACCCTTGTCGTTTGGCTGCGGGAAACACACAAGGGACCTCAGGCCTAAAGAGGCCTCCTACTTTGACTCTCTAAAGCAATTAAGTGATCGCCAGCATTCTTAGTCTGGTCAGAGAGGCTCACGCCCTAGCGATTCCACTCTTGGGTCAAGATTGGCCATTTTAACAAATATATATATATGTATATATATATATATACACACACACACACACACATACACATTCCAGGTGGATTTCATACTTCCCACCCTGGCACAAATATCACCAAAGATGTGTTTTCTTGGAGAAAGATTATTGGATAATTGGTATTAATAAAGTACAAATAGAAGAGTAAAGGTCTTTTATGACCTCAATTTTTTTTTAGAGGAGTCAGTTTTCCTCATGTAAAAAATGTTTTTCTAGTGTTATCCCGGTAATTAAAGGCAATATTTTTCCTTTTATAGTTTCTAAGACTTTTATCAGACTGCTATCAAGGAATAAAATTGACAAACTGGAGTTTAATTTTCTTTCGTTAACTCTTGCCAACTCTGCCAATTAACAGCGAAATAGGGGAAGGCTTGTTCGCTGAGAGAATAGGTAGATTTTTCTGGGCAGCTTGAAGATGGAGCATACATTTAGATCTTTTGCTCTTGTTATGTTCTCATATTACTACTGTATTTTTGCTTCTCTTTCTTTTTGTCTCCCTTTTTCTCTCCTCTTCTACCCCACTTTCTGTTTATCTCTTTTTTTTCCCCCTTGTTGCTTCATCTCCATAAGAAGTAACCTCCCCATATACTTATGGAGGACTTAGAAAGTATGCTGATGAAGGATGCCCTTTGTTTGGGGCACCTTGGTCTCTTGCCTATTCTCTTATGTGCTTTTTTTTTTTTCATATTCATGATATGGCCAAATATTTTTCAATTTTCCCAAATACCATTCAGGGAATAACTAAGTCTTCTTCCACTGGAAACTTTATTTACAGAGTCTGTACTACTACTCTGCGAAAGAAGGGGTTAAAAGGTCATTTAGCAGCATGAGTGGAAATTCTGTTAACAGTGATTTTTGGAGAGGACTTCACAGTTTTTATTATGGCACTGTTTTACAACAGGTGGTTGTTGCAAAGGCCTCAAACAACCTTTAGATTTGATAGTTCATTTTACTTGAGAATCAGTCAGGTAAGACTTCATAGATAATTTCTCGTGGTTCAGATAGGTTAAGTGGCTTGTCAGAATGCCTTTTGTCTAAAGGTAAAACAGTGTAGAGTACAGGTTTCCTGACTTCCAGCTCAGAATTTTACACTAAGCTGCCTTGATTAGTCTTTGTATTAATAGTAATAACAGTGATAATTATTACTTGGTGGCATTCACATACGCTAAGTTCTAAAGAAAATCAGAGTACTGAAATGGTTTTGTTTTTGTTTTTAAGATTTTACTTATTTTATTTATTTTATATGAGAGAGAGAGAGAGAGAGAGAGAGAGGGAGAGCGCACTTGCACAAGCAGGTGTCGGAGGAGCAGAGGAAGAGGGAGAGAGAGAATCCCAGATAGACTCCATGCCTGCCTGGTGCATAGCCTCTCGCAGGGCTTGATCTTCCCACCCCAAGATCATGACCAGAGCTGAAATCAAAAGTCAGAAGCTCAACAGATTGAGCCCCAGCCCCCACCTCCAGTATGGAAATGTGTTTTAAAAGTTGCTAAAACTTTTATTTTCCTGATTTTATTAGTTGTACATGTTCCTAATTGCATGCCCAGAAAATTTCTTTTAACATTTTATATATTTCCTGGAAGTCTTTTTTGTCAGTGTAATGCTGTCTTTATTAATATAGTTTGTAGGTCTTCCTATTCTCACTTAATATATTGTGAGCACTTCTCATAAAATTCTTCACAATTTGTTTCAAATAAATAATATCACATTTGGTATGTATCATCCACTTCCTTATTATTGGACATCAAAAGTTGCTTTTCTAATTTTCTGATATACTTGGTATATAATGCCAAGTCTTCTGCTTATTTTCTTGCTTTAGATTCACAGATGTTGGGCGTGACTATATCAGTAGTTCTTAAACTTTTTGGTTTCCAGATCTTTTTGTACTCTAAATAAGCCTTGGGGCGTCTGGGTGGCTCAGTTGGTTAAGCGACTGCCTTGGGCTTAGGTCATGATCCCAGAGACCCGGGATCGAGTCCCACATCGGGCTCCCTGCTCGGCGGGAAGCCTGCTTCTCCCTCTCTCATTCCCCCTGCTTGTGTTCTCTCTCTGGCTGTGTTTCTCTCTGTCAAATAAATAAAATCTTAAAAAAAAAAATTAAAAAAAAATAAGCCTTAAAAACCCCAAAGAACTTTTGTTTATGTAGACTACATCTGTTGATATTCACCAAAATATAAATTACAATTGGAAAATCAAAAATTCTTATTAACTTATTTAATTAATACATTTATTTAATATATTAATTTATTTAATCAATAAATTATTTAATAAGATTGATTTAATTAATTTATTTGATTATTAATTTATTTAATTCTTATTAAATTCTTATTAACTCATTTAAAATGACAGTAATAGGGGCGCCTGGGTGGCTCAGTTGGTTAAGCGACTGCCTTCGGCTCAGGTCATGATCTCGGAGACCCAGGATCGAGCCCCACGTCAGGCTATCTGCTCAGCGGGAAGCCTGCTTCTCCCTCTCTCGCTCCCCCTGCCTGTGTTCCCTCTCGCTGTGTTTCTCTCTGTCAAATAAATAAATAAAATCTTTAAAAAAATATAAAATGACAGTAATAAACCCATTTTGTGTTACCATATTTTTATGATTAATAACTATCATTTCAAAAAAATTGTGAGAAAACGGCATTGTTTTACATTTTTGCAGAGCTCTTTGGTGACTGTCTTAAATAGAAGGAAGACATCTGTGTCTGTATTCAACCTGTTGTATGTTATTTTGATTAACGAGTATGAAGAAACTCTAGCTTCAGACAGATGTAGTTGGAAAAGAGAAGAATAATTTAATAGGCTTTTTAGATAATTGTGGATATTTTTGTTACGACGTAAAGCCTAACAAGTGGTATTTTCTCAAAGGTTAATTGCAATGTAGAATGTGAAACCACATCATGGAGCTTTTCACTCTGTTATATTACAGTCCACTGGCCTGTCTTGAGTGATCTTTCACCCATTCATGATTTTTGTCATCCATGCATTGTTTGTTTGCAAAATGTTGGTTGTGAGTTATGCAGATCGTCCAAATGTTGTCACCTTTCATTATGCAGTATCAAAAAATCACATTCGTTAATATCCCCACGGTTCTCATCAGAAAAATATGTAAGATTTGAAGCTGTCAAGCTTATGGTGATGGGTGCAAAGTTTTCTAGTATCTAGTATCTGAATTTTCCCTTGAAAGCTCACATTTTAGCATTGCAACAAATATTATCAATTGTTTTCTTTGAAGTGACAGGCTCAGGTTGTTTATTTTTGAGAAAATGTCTTCCAGACACCCAAATCTAAATAATTTTACTTTGTTCATTGCTCATTCAAGTAAAATGGCGTCCCTTGGAAAAAGTGGCTGGTTTAGTTGTCCAGCAATTATGTAAGTGTTCTCCCTTGAGTCAGCCATTGTACCTGAATATGCTGTAGACGTGCTTTGTATTTGCTTCTTACTTTGTTGTAGAGAGTGTTAAAATGATGCGTATTCAAAGGTTTAGATTAATAAAATTAATAAGTGAATCTTAATATCTTAATTCACCTTATTATGAAACTGGCTTTTTTTTTTTCTTTTTTTTTGGCTGCAAGTATGTTACAGTGAAATTTACAGTGACTGGTAGTACAGTTTGCCTGGCCTTGATTTCTGCATAGGGGCTGGCAAGTTTTACCCATTATTGTTTTTGTACCATCCATGTAATTTCACACAGGGGAAAAGACAAATCATGTCTTACTATTTCCATAAAAATAGTTTTGACTCTGTAGACCTCCTGAGAGGGTTTCAGGGACTCCAGGAGTCCATTGGAGTCCATGGACCACACTTTGACAACCATGAACGATTTCAAATCAAAGGATAAGTATGTTTTGAAGGGTTTTGGTGTAGATTGACAATTACTATCAAAAAGATTATACTGAGGCACCTGGGTGGCTCAGTTGGTTAAGTGTCTGACTCTTGATTTCAGCTCAGGTCATGATCTCAGGGTTGTGAGGTAGAGCCCCCACCTCCCTCAGGCCTGGAGTCTGCTTAGGATTCTCTCCCTCTGATTCCTGCCTTCCTCTCCCCTGCCTCTCTCCCTCTCAAAAAATAAAAAATAAAAAATAAAAAATAAATTATACTAATTCTCTTACTACCAGGACATGGGAGTATCTGTCTCTACAACTTTGGCCAGCATTAAAAAGTGTCATTATTTAATTTAATTTAATATGATCGATCAAGAACGACATTTTGTAATTTGCATTTATTATTATAAGACATTGTATAGTTCCCCAGTCGTTTATGGACTACTTAACTTTCTTCTTCTTTAGTTACCTGCCTGCTGTTCTTTGTCTCATTTTATTTTGGAGTCTTTGCTATTATTGTTTATTGATTTGTTATTGTTTAGTAATCTGCATATGTTAAAGATGTTGAGCCTTTACATGTCATATATATTGCAGATATTTTCCCAGTTGTTTGCTTTTAAATATTGTTCTAGTTTTTATTTTTAAAAAATTTTTTTTAAGATTTTATTTATTGGCCACCTGGGTGGCCCAGTCGTTAAGCATCTGCCTTCAGCTCAGGTCATGATCCCAGCATCCTGAGATGGAGTCCCACATCCGGCTCCCTGCTCTGTGGGAAGCCTGCTTCTTCCTCTTCTCCTCCTCCTGCTTGTGTTCCCTCTCTCGCTCTGTCTCTCTGTCAAATAAATAAGTAAAATCTTAAAAAAAAAGATTTTATTTATTTATTTGAGAAAGAGTGAGAGCATGAATGGCAGTGGTGGCAGGGGAAAGCAGAGGAAGAAGCAGACTCCCCACTGGGTGGGGAGCCCAGTGCAGAACTCGATCCCAAGACCCTGAGATCATGACCTGAGCCAAAGGCAGACACATAAGTGACTGAGCCACTCAGGCGCCCCTTGGTCTGTTTTTTATATGCTTAACTTTAAGTTTATGCTTTTTTGCCCGAGAAGGTCCTGTCCTAAGACACGAAAACTAAATCTTCACCTAAATGTTCTTCTAGATTCTTTATGGCTTTCTTTCTTATTAATTATTTAATCTGTCTAGCTGAAATGTATAGTGTATGTTCAAAGGTAAAGATGTAGCTTACCCCCGCCATGCCATATACTCACTGTGGCTTCTACTTGCTAGCCTCACTTATCCATGACTTCTTTGTTTTCACTGAAATTACAGATTTATGTCTTTACAAGTCACTATGTTGAGCTTGGGCAGCCCCCTTAACTACTCTGGTTTTATAATCCTTCTATTTAAAATGAAGGGCTATGGCTTTATGATGTCTAATATTGTATAGCTCCCCAAATTCACCCTCATTCTATTCTTTTCTGTTCTGCAGTTTTATAGGTAATGGACCCTTTGGGCCCAAGAATATAGGGCATACTCTATTTAAGTACTTGCTGAGGATACATTCACTGATTTGCAGCACCCAGTTTATTTTCTGGACTTCCTTATTCAGGTAGAAGCCCCCAGCCCAATCAGGTTCTATTTTACATTTTATTTTCCTGCCTAAACACTATATATGTATAATATGTAAATTATATAATATAATTTTATATAAATTATATAAGATATATTGTATATTATATATTATATATATTATATGTGTGTATATATGTCATTCTTTGAGAGTGCCAATATACCCTTCACATAGGTTCCTCTAGTGTTAATATCTTACATAACCATAGTACAATTATCAAAATCAAGATATTAATTTTAATGTATTTTGGTTAATTAATCTATAGGCGTGTTTTGAACTTTTCTCATTTTTTGACTCATATCCCTTTCCAATTCCAAGATCACTCATTAGATTTAGTTGTCATGTCTTCTTCGGCTCCTTCAGTTGGTGGCTACTCCTTACCATTATTTTTTGTCTTTTATGATCTTGACAGTTTTAAAGACTACTGGCCAGTTATATTGTAGAATATCCCTAAGTTTTTCCTTGATGTTTTCTCATGATTGGATTGAAGGTAAATATTGTTGGCAGAAATACTCCAGAAGTGCTGTCGAACCCTTCTCAGTACATGATATCAGGGGGTGCTTGAATTTATATGTCTTATTGCTGGTGAGGTTATCCTTATTCACTTGGTTAAAGTGTAATGTCTGCCAAGTTTCTCCATTATAAAATTATAAAATTACTACTATTCCCTCTCCAGTAATTACTTTGTGGGGATATCTTTTGAGTCTATGCAAATATCCTTTTTCTCATATCACACTGTTCTGTTGATACAAGCATCCATCAGTGGTTCTTGCTTGAAGTTGTTATTGCCTAATGGTGATTTTCTGTTTCTCTCGCTGGAATACTCTTCCAACTGATATCATCTACTACCACCATTTCATGCGAAACAGTCCATCCCACAGTCAGCTCATGATTTTCACTGGTAGTTGCTGTTCATTCACCTTTTATGGCATTTGGTCTGTAGTAATTCACTGTGTGCTCACTATATTTGTGGCTCTATTTGAGTATTCTTTAGAAAACAGATAAGACATTGTAATAATTAATTTTTAATAACTTGTAGAGTTTAAGACACATCCAGTAGCTCTAAATTATTAGAATCACAGAATCCACAAAGGATTTGTGGGACATTTAGTACATGTATGTTTAGTCAAGTGGATTTCTTTGAGAATATATGCCTTGGTTGGAAATTCTTTAGCTGATAAACTAAGCTGTTTGGCACAAATTTAATTTTTCCCTGAGTTCCCTTGTCATGCATTAGTTATTTGGTTGCTGTTTATGCCTGTACTAAAGAGTCAGAAGTCAAACTCCTGATACCATACAATCTAAGCAAGTAAATGTCTTTACCTTACTGTTGTATCTTTTCCCTTAGGGATCCTGGCTCAGCTGTTTCTAAGAGTGCCTTTCCCATTCTTAAGTATGAGTTTTTGTCGTGGCCCACAACATCTACTGTTTTCCCACGCTTAGATCCTAATATGGGTGACTGTTTACTCATATGAGACTGTTCCTAGAGAAATCTCACAAGGAGTAGTTAAAAACTTGTGGATTCATCTTCTTGAGATCTTCACCTGCTTTTATCTGAGAACTGGAATTCAGGCTAGCTCTGCTTTGTATTTGCCAGGATAGAACTTAGTGGTACTTGATGGTGGACCCAGGGTCCGGTCTGATTAGGATTAGAGTAGCTAAGGGACTTGCTTAGGACAAGCACAGTTTTATTTAAGTTTCACGTTTGTTCATAGTGGCTTAGTTTAATTTGGTGCTGCCATTGACTGCAGTCAATCTTTTTTTGAGTAATGGTACTCCCCCCCCCCCCAGTGATGCATTTTAAGCTGTTCTCTTGTCCCACTATGAGTCTTGTATTTTGTTGTTTTCTGCTTCCTATAGCCATTTGTTCTTGGGGAATGACTTGGCTTTGCCACTTTTATCTGAGTCACAGTTGCCTCATCTGTAAAAAATAAAAAAAAAAAAGGGCAGAGCTCCACTGCCAAAAAGTAGAAGTGGGATTCAAACCCAGGCAGAGTGTGGCTGCAGACACTTACCTCTGTGTATTGCCTCTCACCGTTCAGTTCCTTAAGTCTGTGGTGAGGATTAAATAAAACAAGGCATATAAAACACTTAGCATAGGGCAAACGTTCTGGTAATTATTTAATGGATGGTAAATATGATGATTGTTATTATTAGAACTTAGTAGCAGGGCTACAGTAGAAGAAATGTCTGAGTACTAACCTTCTGAAACATATAAAACAAAATTTTGCTTTGATACGGGTCAGTTGATTATATGGCTCTGAACTCTGAACGCATGGATTTAATCATTAGCTGAATATGGCCCAGATATCAGAAACTCGTCTTAAATCTTTCATAGTAATATATAATGTCATTTAAGAAAAAAAAAACAACCAAACTTTTAAACCCAGATGAACTGATTTTTAAGAAATACAGTAGCATGTTGCAATCTATAATTAATAGTGATTTACTTAAATGGGAAGATTATTCCTATTAGCCTTGTTCTCTTAGTTGAACTGATAGTTGGTTCTCAATTTGTGGTCAATTTTTTTATTCTTTTGATAATGTGGTGCATCTAAGTTCCAGAATAATGACTGAGAATAGCTTGTAAAGAAAGGGAGAAAAAGTCGGTCAGCCTTTTACTGAGTGTCAGGGACAGTGCGTGATCTGCCCCTCCCAAGCCACCAGAAACCTGTGAATATGAATGAAAGCCCCTCTGGGCTTTCCCTACCTAGAATCCACAAAGCCACATACCAGTGGGTCAGGGCAATATGTCCTTTGTGTGCTTTTATTCCTCCTCCTGGTAATCTAATCTCTGTATCTCTTATCTGTATTTCTTGATCCCTGTGCCTCAATGGTCTCAACTTCTGTGAGTTTAAGCAATCATTCTGTACCCTGCAGTAACAATACTAATCCTGTCTCTAGGGTGGGTGCAAAAGCAGTTAAAGATTTAACTGCACCACCCAACTTCCTCACTTGGGAATAATAAAAGACTGGGACCCTTGACCCTCAAAGAAGAGACAAAGCTATGAGACAGAGAGAGACTGAAAGACAGAGACAGGGATACCGAGAGACTGAGATGGAGACGGAGAGGGAGACTGAGAGACTGAGAGATGGAGACAGAGACAGAGAGAAAAAGACTGAGAGACAGAGCAAGAGAGACTGAGAGACTGAGAGAGAAAAAGACTGAGAGACGGAGACAGAGACTGAGACAGAGAGCCTGCGCAGAGAGAGGCAAAGGTGGAGAGAGTGAAGCAAGAGAGAGCATAGCAAGAGATAGAGAGACTGAGGCAAAGGCTGAGAGGCTGCAAAGCAAGAGACTGAGACAGAGAGAGACAAAGCGAGAGAGAAACAGAGACAGAGACAGAAACAGACACAGAGAGAGAGAGACAGAGAGATCGAGAGAGAAAAAGAGAGCAACAGAGACAGAGAAGCCGAGAGAGAAACAGAAACAGAGAAGCAGACAGAAGAGAAGAGACAGAAGCAGAGAGAGCAAGATAGAACTGTTTGCCTAAAGCTAGATTGATGTAACTAAAAAGCTTTAAATAAAGAACCCTGAAGACACAGTTTTCAGGAGAGGAGATCCCCACGCCGTTTTTCGAGTTTGGTCTCCTCATTTTATCGCCGACTCCGTCGCCACCTTTGGGGAACCTTGACCAACCGTTGCCAGGGCCAGGTCCCGGCAACTGAGCTAGAAATTCTTTTGGTGGTTTTGCTAAGGAAATATAACTGATTTACATGACCTTCAAAAATGGTAATCATATACTTAGGAAATATATCTGGGAGTATTTATGTACTGATCTTTAGGGCAAATTGAAAAAGAAATTGGCCTAAAAAGTGGTCTAAGAAAAGAATATGGTTATATCATGTATTTCCTTTAGTCATCTTTTAAAATATGATTTTTTATTTCATAAGATTTCAGATTTTTATTTTGTTTTTGCATTATAGCCTAGCTTTAAAGAGTCTTCTGGAAGGTTATTTTATTGAGGGTATGGCACCTTGTGCTTTAATCAGATATCTGTGCCTTTTTGGATTCATATAGTTGCAAAAGTGAGATGAGCTTGAATTTCTATAAAGGTGTATTTGGAGAAAACCTCAGATAATGTTATCTTGAGAAGAACCCACATGCTCTATTTCTTACTAGTTTGAGGGGAGAAATTTTTATGTTTTTTAATGATTGGCTTCATTTTAAAGTCTATATCAGGCATCAAACTTTAGTTTACAAAGTAATAACTCATATCAGAATGTTTACAGATATAATAAAGAGGAATTATAGATCTCCCTAGGAGAAAAATATTCAACTGATGTTTAGGGTAGCGATATCTTAATATTTTACTTTCAGCAAATGTTAACTGAATTTACCGGTATGTTTTTATTATACCTTTTGTGCAGTTTTGCCACATTTGTTGAATTTTCCTGAGAAACAAAACAATCAATATATAAGTACTTTTCCAGAGTAAGTAGCAAAAGTGACCCTAACATGTAAAAGTCATATACCAGTGTGAAAATCATATGGGAGATGGGTAAAGAATAAATTTTCCTTTTTTTCAGATGGCTTTTTCCTGAAGAGAAATGTTTTCAAATGTTTAATTCAATGTACCTTTTTCTCTTTTTGCTGTCAGATTGCTTCTATCATGAGCTTGTACACAGTAAGGGTGTTGCGGTACAACTTCTAACTAAATGATGAGTCTCCATTTCTTTCTCTTTTTTTTTTTAAGATTTTATCTATTTATTTGACAGAGAGAGAGATCACAGGTAGGTAGAGAGGCAGGGAGAGAGAGAGGGGGAAGCAGGCTCCCCGCCGAGTAGAAAGCCCAATGCAGGGCTCGATCCCAGGACCCTAAGATCATGACCTGAGCTGAAGGCAGAGGCTTTAACCCACTGAGCCACCCAGGCACCCCCATTTTCTAGTGGAACAGAGCAGACAGCCGGCTGCAGGATGGTTTCTTCACTCCGTGGGCCCTGAGACCAGCATGGAGCAGTCTGTGCCTCGTGTATTAAAGACAGTACATAGCTGGTCAGAAGTCCAGCCCTTTCCTGGCCACTTTGGGGAACTAAATACCTGCCTCTACTTTTCTTTTCTATTTCTTTCTATCTCAACCTTTCAGGAGGCATCTTGATACAACGTATTTAAGAGTTAATAGTTCTTCATAACTCAGAGCTTCCTTCCTGCCAGAGAACAGTGACAGGATTGACATTGTCATCTTTTTCAAGTGCTTTCCCTTGCCCGAGGCCTGATCTTTTCTATCCTTCTGGTTTCAGGACAGTGAACAAAGTTTTTTTGTTTGTTTTTTAACTTGTTTGGTATTCAAATTGTGACCTGATAAACACCTGAAATATCATTGAGATGATGGAGAGGTCTGCAATTTTCTATCCGAAGTAAAATGTTAAAATCTTTTTTTTTTTCAAGATTTTATTTACTTATTTGACACACAGAGAGAGACAGTGAGAGAGGGAACACAAGCAGGGGGTTTGGGGGAGGGAGAAGAAGGCCTCCCACTGAGCAGGGAGCCCAATGCTGGGCTCTATCCCAGGACAGAGGGATCATAACCTGAGCTGAAGGCAGATGCTTAATGACTGAGCCACCCAGGTGCCCCTAATGTTAAAATATCTTAAGATTTTTTTTCCTTTATGTGTTTTCAATCTTGAGAT
This sequence comes from Spilogale gracilis, assembly GCA_004023965.1. Lineage (NCBI taxonomy): Eukaryota > Metazoa > Chordata > Mammalia > Carnivora > Mephitidae > Spilogale > Spilogale gracilis. Next base: position 88,185 of record PITA01004352.1, read on the forward strand.
TCAGCTGCTAAAACGTTTGAAAACTTTTAAACTTAGATAAATAACTTCAAGACCATGGAAATAAATATTTTGAGTCTGAGAAAGCAGTACAAGCAGAGGAAAAAGTAAGTAGATTCATGTTTTTGATTCTGTTATTCAGTCAGATAAGTAAGTACTGGAGCTTTCCCTGACCAGGTGCTGGCCCCTGCTAATTGGAGTGATTCTGTATGAAGCTTGACCTTTTTCTAAGGTTGTCCTGGGAGCCATAGTCATATACAAGATTAAGACTTAAAAATACACGGTATATTGTTACTCTTCCCACCCACAACATAACTCATCTGTTTCTCATGTATTTATTTTTATTACTGTTGAGACTTGTCCTTTGCTCCAGGCTCAAGAAAGGATGAGATAGAAACTCTAATCTTGTATTTATCCTGTTTTAGGAAATAGGAGGCATAGCACACCGTTGATATTTACAAAGGTTATCACTTCGGGAGTACTGGAATCCCCAAATACGCAGCTAGCACTAGAATGGACGGCAAAGGTCTAAAGCTTTGCAATGCAGGTGTTTGGTTAAGGTCACTTAGTCGCTAATTGACTTGGTCTTTCCCAAACCAGGCTAGTGGTATGAAAGATTCAGATTTATACTCAGCAAACTCATGAATTATGTTTGTCATGAGTATTTGTGATCACTCTGAGATAGTCAGAGCTGGGGATGTTTAATCTAGGGTGCTGTGGGTACCCACCTTCAGTGCCAGTATGAATAGAAACACAGAGTGAAATCTTTGTGGTTTGTCATTCATGCCTGTGCCCCACCTTGGCCTCCTGAGATTCTCTAACTTGTAAGATGGCGTTTAAGACCATTAGTGGAATAAGGCTCTTTGTAGGGGTCGACTTCTTAGTAGATGGGACGTGGGAGAGTAAAGCGTCATTTAAATGCATCTTCCTACAGTCACATATGAAATTAGACTAGCGACTTATTTTATATTTTTTTCTATTTTTTATTTCTGTTTATAACTCTTCCAAGCTGATACCATTTTTTGCTCAAGGTATATTACACTGCTATTTGTTTTTGATGATAATATTGGTAGGGAAAGCTAATAAAATTTGAAATTAACTTACACTTCAAGCCCCATTTAGCTAAGATAGTAAATGGACTGGGGATGTGAGAGAGACTCTTCATGGTACAGCATTAAAAAAAACCCCACAGACTCTTACAGTCTAGATGTCACAAATAGCTCACAAACGTCATTTCTTAACTGGCGAAGTCAACATTATCTGGATTCTTATTTCCTGAGGCCAACTAAAATACATATATTTAAAAAATACACTTAACCTCCAGTTTATAACATTTGGATTTTTATTTGCACTGTGGTGGATGTACTGGAGACTCTTCGGGTACTAATCACAAAAGTTTCTGCAGAGGGGCCTGCATATCTTTCTTATTATTTTCAATTCAGTGACTTCCCAATTAGCGATCATGTCGTCAAATCAGTTAATGTTGTAGATGCCCCGAGGGAGGAGTGCCACCCGGTGATTTGGACAAAGTTACACATCTGGAGGTAGAACTCTCCCTCTGTGCTTTCTAACTAGAGATCTCAGATTCCTGTCTCTTAAGGAGCCAGGCAGGTACCAACAAGGAATGAATGACTGAAGCTGGCCTGGTTGGGATTGTGGCAAAGGGAAAGGACAGTCGTGTGCGCTAATGTGGCAGCGGCCACCTTATGCCCCATGCCGCCAGGTCTTTTATTCTCTAGAAAACAGCTCTCTATCTCACTTTTTAGAAAAAATATTCTGAGTTTTAAATGTTGTCAATTTTTGGAATTTTTAAAGATACTGTGGGCCAGTGGTTTCCTTGCCAAGCAGAACAAATCTGTGGGCTGAATTTGGCCCATTAGCCAGTGGGTGCTGGAGCTGGTTCTTCCTGGCTTGTGAGAGCTGATGATAAGTAACTTGTTTTGACTCTACAAGCTGTGACCTCACATCTCGTAGCTTAAAATCAGCCACAGCGGAAGTGTTTACACCACGGAAATCGGCTGACTTGCAACAAACCTGGGCTCTCCCCACTGTCACCAAAGGCATTTCTTAAGCCCCCCACACCACTGAGTACCATCACCAATTTGAGACTTTTGCGTTGGCCCTGTAACATGTCTTTTCCAGATTTTTCTTAACCCAGTTTATTCTGGTATGGGTTTATTATTATTATTGATTTTATTATTATTATTGCTTTTTTAAGGACTCAAAATGCTTACATCTGTATTTTATTTATTCTTATAATAATACTATTGTTGGGCTATCCCCCCCCTTTTTTTTTGTCCAAAGAGAGGATACATATATTTTTTTCCCCACCAAACTAGAATGCCAGTTTTGAGCCTTAGCAGTACTTAATAATAGTATATTACTGGTATTATGATACATATCATAATAGACATTTGACTGAACTGACCTGAGAAAAATGCTGCTTGGTTAAAAAAGAAAAAAAAAAACGTCATATATGTATGTCTCATTTAAGGAAAATTGATTTCTTTCAAAATAGATTAATTAACTTTAGGGATATTGTAGTGATTCTTTACTCTCTCAAGGAATTTGGAAATGTTCCAGTGGTATACCTGAGGGTTTATCATGTCAGAAATTATTATTTTTTTTTGAGAAATGTCAAGCTTAGCTGTTACATCTTCAGTTGGCAGTTGCTCCAGTATAAAAAGAAAATAAAGCATCTTTCTAATTATAATGAAAAACAAATGGGAAGATACCCAGTTGATTATAATTTGATTTTGTACAATTTTATAAAGACTCAATTATCACATGTTCAAATGTGTTTCTTTTCTACATTTAAAGTGTCAGTAATAAAATAACATGACAGTGTATAGCTAAAAAGGATAATAAAATTAACATTAGGCAAGAATATGTGCATTTTAGAATAACAAGAGAAATTTGTTGTGGGGCTAGGTCCACGTGAGTGGGCTGGCCAGGTGGCATTGAGTTTGGCCGAGTTGTCATAGCCTGTACTTGACCTTGGGCGCTTTATTAGCTCTCTCTGCTTATGGTTAATTTTATAAATCGATAGAAGGAAAAACCCATTATTGGGAACTCCAGGAGGTGGTTCAGTTTTGTTTTGTTTTGTTTTGTTATTTTCTTGTAATGGCAGTTTTATAAATTGGCTTAAGAGCTTGGTTCTGGAAATAGACATATGAATTCTGGCTTCAAATAGACTTATTTGCTGGGTGACCTTGGGTAACTTTCTTCATGTCTTGGTGCCTTATTTGTAAAATGGGATTGTTATGGAATTGAAATGAGGTAGTACATATAAAATGAGTAGCATAGTTCTTAATACTGTGCTGAATAAATTTTTGCTGTTTTTGTTATTGTTACCATTATTGATTTAAGGATGCTCATTGCGATGGTATTTATGCTTATGATAATTAGACTCAGGACACCAGGACTGAAAAAATTTTGCCTGAAACAAGCTTCTTTATTTTCTAAGTTTCCAAAGTGTTTTTCACTTAATCCCAGGATAATAGGAAGCCTACTTTTTGTCAGTTATAGCAAAGTCCTTAGATGATAGTGGCAACCAAGATGGGATATTTTGGGGGATGACAAATGAGGATATGTAGGTTTAGGTTGATTCCCTTTTCCCCCCCAGAGTAAGTGGGAATGTTAAAACCTGAAAATTTATGAGTTTTTTTTTTGTCTAATTAACCCTCAAATGTAAACTGGCATATTCTGGAATCTCTTTTGTATTCCCGCCCTACCTTGATAGCAAGGTGGCTATGAATTTATGAGAGATATTAGGATGGACACCAGTTTTGGAGTCAGGGTTCTGCCCCCAGGAAGGAGGTAGAGTCCAGAAATTATGTGAGTTCAGGTATAAGTCTTTTAGGGCTTGAGGATCTCGTGGGATGCTCCAGATCATAAAGTGAGTGTGAACACTGGTTTTAGTCTTTGATATAGGTATTAATGAATTTGAACAATCTTAAAATCCATTCATGCTACTAGTACAGATTATGAAAAGACCTTGTGGTCTTTTATGCAAAGAAATTGCATAAACCTTTTAAAGAAAATAGATATATTGCCCCTTAAGGCTTTAGTTATTATTAATTACAGTATATTCTAGAATGCTCCCTGCAAAGAATTTGCTTAATTTATCTTATTTGTGCAGTTCTGCTGATCATATCGTTGCAATAATAATGAATTCATCAAGATAGTAATTCTTCCTCTTCCTTTTCTATTCTGTTTATTGTAGAGCATATCTTCTAGGTTCTAGGCTGAGGAGAGGCTTTTAGGTTTAGATTAGGTTTAGACCTACTTCACATAAGCTACTTAGACCAGATGAAAATAAAGATGTAAAACTGGTTAGAAATCATTGTGTTTAATAATAATATAATAGTACTTCAAAATTTAAACAGTACTCCAAAAACGGTGCCTGTAGTCAAAGGTAATGGAAAAGTCCTAATTGTACTATGGAATGTATTTTGAGGACAATGCCTTATAACTCTCCTGAAGTGTGAAAACGAGACTTGGTTAGTTTTATTTGATCTGTTAAAGGTGTGTAAGGAGTCTAGATTTGGTACATTGTCATGAAAAATATTTTATTCATATTATAGCTTTTTGGACAGTTGTATTTTGCACTGTATTACAATGGCACAATAAATTGCTGAATATACTGTCTACTGAATATGACTTTACCATGAAAAATTTGATGCATGGAGAAGGAAAGGTTGGAATATATCAACCTTTTCTGACAAGGGACTTTGAATTTTGACCCAATACAGGTGACCTTTGTGTGCAATAAAAGTGAGCTTAATCTTGAGGTCAAGGTTGAGGTGAATGGCAGAGGGGATGCTGATCGTAGGTACTTTGGAGTCTACCTGGCTATTGGCTCAATGGGAGTCTGGAACTTTTTTTTTTTTTTTTTTAATTTTCAGCCTTTTCAGGAGCTTATTTATAGCAGGTTGTTTAGCTCTTTAACACTACCCTATTTCCTCAAAGCTCAGGTATGTGTTTAGTTGTGGTAAGTTTGTCTGTTTATTTATAAAGTTTACTGTTTCTGAGTGAAAGGTATGAGTGTGCTATTATTTTCTGTTTCATAGATAAACCATAGCTAAAAATAAAAATGTTCTTATGGCTTAAAGAAAAGACAACTGACACAGACAACCTTGGAAATGAAAATATAGCTTCTTTTAATAGGTTTATTTCTTTGACAAGTTGAACTCTTATTATCTAACTTTGGAACTGTCAGAAGAATTTTCAAGTGGTTTGTACCTCTATCTAGACTATAATTAAGAGAACGCTCATGAATTATTATCTGAAAAGGTTTAGATGAGTTAGAGACTGGTTATTCCCTTGGAAGTTCCTTTGAAATGCATCTACTAATGCATTTGCATTAGAATATTACATGATATAAAATATTTTTAAGGTTCTTCTTGCTGTATATAAAAGGAAATTATTTTAAAACACAAATTTCACTATTAAATATTTGAACTGTTTTGTCATAGGTAAATTACACCTTAGCAAACATCAGAAAACAAAACAAAACATGTCACTGTTATATTTTCTGAACACTTAGTGAATATTTTGCCCAAATAATTGTTAGAAGCAACAAACAGTTGGGGGAGAGTGTCAGAGCCTCTAATGGAAAGAACTTCTACTCTTTTAATCGAGCCTGCGGAATATATTCCCCAGGACTGATCAGCTCTGAAGCACTGAGGTTTGATGATTGGAATGGCAGGAAACCATGCTTTCAGGACATAATGAATTGACGAGGCCATCCATCATTTGTTAGCATACGCTGAAACGTGGGCTATGTGTGCAGAGGCCTGTGATTTAGTAAATACTTGGGAGATGAATAGAGCTTACACACAAGGGAAGATATTGCTGTCCTTCAGCAGCCTGAGACCCAGGCGCCTGCTGAGAAGGCCATCTGACGGCACATCATCAGTAACCGGCCTGTCACAGTCAGCGGTGCCCACCGACCATTGCCAGTATATTAAATGCATTTTTAATATCTGCTTCAGTAGATTTAATGAAGAAAATTTAGTTTCCATACTCTAAGCACTGCTTCTTCAAGTGTTTGAAAGCATGGACTCTTGCCTATAAGAAAGGGGAAGACTATGCCAGCAGTTGGGAGAGTTGATAGAAGAGGACACTCAGACAAAATACTGTGCAAATAAAAAATGCTTCTAGAGGAGTTGGCATCTTGTTGATGTAAAAAAAGCTCTTTTTTTTTTTTTTTAAGTGGCTTTTGATTAGTTCCTTAAGCCGTAATTCCCTTCTCTCACAAGCCCTTTCCCGAGGAGGCTTGAACCTACTGGTAAGAGATGTCAGCCTTCTGATCAGAAAGGAAATATTAGAAAGGGAATATTACAGTTTGGCATAATTTAGATAGAGAAACTCAATTTTAAATTAGTTTAATGTTTTGAGATACTATTTGATTTTTAGGTTTTTTGCATGAAGATATAAAGTAGGATTTTTCTTACCTAGTTACTTCCACATTTTTTAACGGTTCAACTTTACTTATTAATCAAGTTAGTATATTTTTGTTGGTGTCATGCAGAACAGCTCAAAATGAATGAAAAAAAATTGTTGCCAACTTGATTAAAGAGTGCTCTTATACCTTTTAGACTATAGTGTTTCTTTAAAAATTATAATTTTAAAACATTCTCTATTTTTATATCCCGGCAAAGTGTGTAGATTCATTCTTTTTAATGAGTTTCAGTGTTGACATTATTTACTACAAAACAGCAAGACAACCAATTAGATATTGTTGCAAGCATGCACTTTAAGGGTTTCCCCTCTTGTTTTAAAAAAAATACAGAATATGCTCTCATGTTCACAGAAGAAGAAGCTACGGAATGGGACCTATAAATCTGATTCCTGCATGTGTCAAAACAGTAATGTATTAAATGCATATTATTATAAAAATTTAAGACATGTCTTAAACACACTTACATTTTTATAACACATGGCAATATTAAATAATACATTTCCTTGTTAGCATCTGTTTGCCGTCATTGTTGGCAAGACCTATGATTTATTGCTTAAATTAATGACCAAGACCATTTTGAACCTGATATATGCCCCTAAGCTTATTACATCACTAAATAAAATAAAATGTATGCGCTTGTGACAGAGTTATTTTTATAATTGTTTATCCCTTTAAGTGCCCTATTCAGTGATTCACTGAAAGGTTCATAATGGTTGGCTTGTAACCAGAAAATAATCTCAGAAAGGTAAAATATATTTCTTGTCTAGAAATAAAATGCCAGAGTGATGGTGATGATAGGGGTCCCAGCAAGAATTTGCAACACTCAAACCCGTTGTTCTTTTCTTCAATGTGCTCAGTTAACTCTTGTTGAATTTTTTTTGATGCATGCTCTCCCCACCACCCCCGCATTCTAAAAGCTATCTGTTAGTGCTATAGCTCATCTTTATACAAACCCTTCAATATGGGTGAAGTGGATTTGCTCTGCATAAAGCTGCAAGGGTTAAATTGTTCTTTACCAATGATTTTTCAGGTAGTACCATTATCACCATGCATTAAACTGAGCAAGATGATTTTCCTATTATTCATTCTTTTCTTTTGGGAGATTGGAGCTTTACTGTTTTTGTACTGAACTCTATTTGACTTCATAGTCTTTATCTTTCCTTTCTGAGGGTGCAGTATGATAGACCCTTCAGTATTTTTACAGTAACTTGTTATTCATCTGAAGTCACTCTGCTGCTCGACTTGTAATGCAATATAATATGGCTTCATGGTTTTCTACTCCACATGAAGTCTCATTGACTGTCAGCTCGCCTGTCATATGATGGTAAGGCAACGTTTTGGGGAGGTTTAAGCCTTGCTTCTGGACAGCAATGTCTACACCTTGAAAGTTGGAGGCTCTTTGGTACCTGGGAGTAATCCTTGTGGGAAAATGATTATTTTGTAGATATCCTGGAATGCTTATTGCTCATAAATAAACAAAACTTAGTTCCTGAGAAAGATCTTTTTCTTGTCTTCATCTCATTTTTACTGCATCTTAAACTAAACGAACACTTTATTGGAAATTGAAACAGGTTTTGTTTTTTGTTTGTTTTTTCCTTAGTATTCTTTCCCAAGGCATTTGATCTGGTAAAATTTTTAATAGTTCTCTCAAAAATACTCAGGCCAACAAATATTTGTGATTTTCTTGAAGAGCTCAATTGGCCTTTTCTACTTCAGGTTCTCATCTTCCGTCTCTGATCTTCATATCTTTCTTTTCTTCTCATCTTCCTTGTCTGAAGACCTTCCAGGTGAAACATTTTAAAGGAAAATTGATGAATGAGAGTTTTAAATGCCAGTGTCCAATTCCCTCTCTCCCTTTCTCCTGTTCCCTCCCCTACTTTGTGTGTGTGTGTGTGTGTGTGTGTGTGTCCTTTGAATATTTGAATATTGGTTCAGATGCACTAAGACATTTTTTTGCCTTAACCATTTTAGTTATTTTTACCTGTTCCTTTAAAAATGTATACGTTCCTGAATACTTTTTGCTTTCTAGTTGATTGATTGTGAATTCCTTGAGGTTAGGAGCCATGTGTTTTGCTGTCATTTTGTCTTCCAACGCTTTCCTTGAGAACCTACCATGGTATTATATCTTTTGTGCAGTCAGTGAATTCCAACTTTCTTGTATGGGTTGATACTTATATCCATGATCTCTCTCTCTTTTTCTTTTAAATATTTATTTATTTATTTGAGAGATAGAGAGACAGCACTAGCTGGAGGGACAGAGGGAGAAGGACAGAGAATCTCAAGCAGACTCTGTGCTGAGTGTGGAGCCTGACTTGGGACTCGAGCCCACAACCCTGAGATCATGACCTGAGCCAAAACCAAGAGTCGGATGCTTAACTGACTGTGCCACCCAGGTGTCCCTCTATGATCTCTTTTGAGGAGGAGGTAACTTAAAAGTGTGTTTCTTCATTTTGGCTGGTACTGTTTTGTCGTGTACCATACAAATGACTTGCTATTCTTTCCTAAGATTGTTTCTTAAGCCCCTGCTCTCTGGGTCAGGATGTTTAAGTCCTATTTAAAAATATTAAAATATTCAGTAGGCAGCTAAGTGCTTAGCCTGGTGTACTACTTAACACTAAATGAAAGTAAAATATAACAGAGACATGGAGCCATTTGTTATATTTTAGTAGATGAAGCAATGCAGTGTAAACCTTAACCTTGTAATTTTGTGAGTTCCACTTTATCATATAGCTGTAAGAGTAATCAAAATAAATCACAGGAGATGAATAAATATTTTCTAGTGCTTTCTCTGTGCTTTCCGAAGTGATGTTTGATCCATGAAATTTTAGTAAGTGTATTAAATAAAACAATATGATGTGCACTGTGTCAGATCTGATAAATTATTCGGTATAGGACATTTATACAACATATGTTGAGCTGCTACATGAACAGCTTAATGACTATAAATTATGTTAATCTGTCTTGCCATTTTTACATTTTGTTAAAAATCGCACAATTTGTATTGTAGATATTTATATATATGTTTGTGGGGGTGGGCAGGGAGGAGAAGAAGGCATGAGAAAGGCACAGGTCATCTCTGCGATGTTCTGACAGTGATCCGGGGCTCCTCAGCTGTGCAGTGTACATAACACAGATGTTGGGGAGTCATCTGTCAGCCATGCCTCTCCTATGGAGTTAAAGTTCTAGAGGGAAAAGAATTTGACACAGTGCTGTCACTGTTACATTTTCACAATAGAAGAGCATGCAAATATTGAACCTCCTGCTTAGCAGTAGTGCCCTGTCTAATGTCTGTGCTGGTTAGAATAAAAAATCATGGGTGCATCTTGGGCTCAGAGATCTGACAAAGGTCATGCTATGTTGGGCATTTGAATTGGAAATTGTCTGGACTTAGATTTTATAAAACTCCCACTGTTGTGTGTGGGGAGAATTTCAGCAGGGTTTTGTCCCTGGAGAGGCCTCTTAGGCCCTTTTCTGTCCTATGAATGAATTTAGATGTGAGGGTTACTCCTGCCTTAAAACTGTTAAGTTCATTTTGCATACATCCCGAGAGAGAAAAACTGGCAGATGCTTTTGTCTTGGAAGTGTTTAAAAGAAAACTGCAGAGCAGGAACAAGAGAGAAAAGGGGCCCTGTGTGGAGTCCCAGAACATTTTGGAAATGGCCAATATGCAGTTTTCATCAGTACGAAGGCGGGGTGCAATATGGTGCCTGTGGCTCACAAGGGAATATGAATGTTGATTAAGCATACTCCCAGGCTTTGAAATTCTGAAAGCAGTGTCAGAATAATGGATGTTGAGCAAATGTCAAGCATTTGTTAATTTCTCTGTTATTTGGAGTTTATCTACCATGATCAATCAAATAAACTAGTGCTTCTCTCTTGTGGCATGTGTCATTGATATGGTGATTAGGTGGCGAGAGAGACCTTCTGCTTTTTTTCCAGGTAACAGATTATAGAGGGGTAGGCAGAGCTTTTCAGTTGAAGATTTGTTTATGGCTTGGTTTAGTAGCAATTTGAATATTAACTGAGTACTTTGAGGGTGATAGAAAAATCTGCCGCCACATGCAAAAGATACTAACCCTAATGCCATTTGCACCGAAAGAGCTGGTAGTGGTGTCACGGTTTCCATCGAAATAGAGTTTTTGTACTTTATCAAACATTGGTGTAAAACTGGGCATAAGAAATTCGATTTGGGAAGAATTCTGGCCTATTAACATTTGTAGATAGAGTTGTGGATTTGTTATTATTTTTGTCTCCCCCACCACCACTCCCAGTTTCAATTAATTCTAACACAGCTATTGACTTTAACGCTTGAGAGACAGTCAGTAGATTTGCTTCATGTGGTTCCATGTAATTTCTATTATTTTTAGGAAGCCGTGCTACAGTGTTTTGATGTCTCTGATATAAATGATCAAAAGGTCCTTTCCAGCAGTTACTTGACTTCAAATTATGGTGAAGTACTAACATTCCATAGGGCGAGGAATAGTTTTCCTTTTCGTGAACAAATGGCCTTACCAACCGGGATTTCATTAGGGGTTGACACTAGGTACCATGTTTAAATGTTCTACCCCAGCAAAGTGTGACTTGGACTGCAAGGGGGTCTTTGTGTGAAACTGCCACAGCTGGAATCGAGGCAGGCTTGTAATTAGAGATTTGCCTCCTACCCTCCCGCCCCCCATTTTCCTCTCGTAATCTCAGCCATGTAGCTCACATGGTTCAGGTGGAGACTAGTACTATCGTTACAAACCCAGATCATGTGAAATAGGTGCCTAATGACTTTTGACATGTTCAGTCTACAAAATTAGACCCCCTGAAAGTCATCTGCCCCCCTATTTTTAAGCCCCAGTGAACTTTCCCTTCACGGGATTTACAACTGGGCAGCCACAGGGTATTCACCCCATGAACTGCCTGTGTTGTTTCTGGAGGGCTCTTTCTTGATTTACTCAACCTGCCATAATGTCTGAAATATTATGGCAATTTCCAAAGTAGAAAGTCTTCAATTTCCTCTTCATGTTAAGATGCCGTACCTCCATAGTCCCCACTGGGCTTTTGGTATTGGCCTTCCCTGGGACTAGAACCCTAACCCTCTAAGTCAAACCTTCATGCCCTTCCTGGTTCATGGTGCCAGTGAGTTCAACCACTGCAGAGCCTCCAGCATCACAGAAACAGAGCACAGCAGACTGGCTTTTTTAGGCTTCCCTCTGAAAACTCATCATTGCCATGCCCTGGACACAGCATCACTGATTCCTTTGCCTCCATCACACACCAAAACACCCAGCCCACTGTTGATAGGCAGCTCTCAAATTTATTTTTTACTTGTGGTGGTAAAGCTGTTGTTCTTACTTTAGATTAGGAAAAAACATGGAAAATCTTGTTATATTGTTGAAACTTACCGTGTAATAATCAGAGGAGTGTGAAATCAGGGTGTGAATTTCTTAACCATGTGTTCTCATGAGTGCCTCTGAGTCCTCCCATGGAAGGTGCTAGTGGTTTCAGTCGGTAGTGTTCCGTCAGAGCCTGCCAAGCCAATAGGCACTCTATCTCTTGGCTTCCACTTAGCTCTTCTAATGTCCATGTATCATTGAACTTTCCTCTTCCCTCTCATGTATTACAAAATCAAGTAATGACCCGTTAAAAAGCAAAAAAAAAAAAAAAAAAAAGTGCTTGGACGAATACTGGCTCTTACTGGATACACGTTCTAATGATAACCAAAGTACTTTTGGGGTTCCACAGTAGCAGGTGCTTTGTAGAGCATGTGGCACAATCTTTTAAATATCTTCACTAGGGACAAACTTTGGGAATGGATCCCTTATTTGGAGATAAGAAAACATCAGGAGATTTGATAAGAAAGGGGCAGGTGCTACAAGGTGACCACAAAGGTCTGGAAACATAATGATCTTGCCACGTGTTTGCAATTCAGTATTGAATGAACTTTTTATTTTACGCCTGTGTTTCTAGACTTGGTGGCCCCTGTATTTTGGTTAAGATATGAGCTGTGACTATGAAGTTGACTTGCTTGTGTGACTCGTAAAGTGGTTCTAAGTGATCCCTAAAGATAAGTTCTATTTTGAGTAAAGGCAGCATCATTGAGGATGAATGTACAAGCCCACTCCCCTTCTCCAGGATGATTATTTTGGCCAAAAATAATTTGAGTGAATTAATTCTTGTCTGCTGGCTGAAAAAGACCATTTTGTTACTTTATTCTCATACTGAGCGAGTGTGCAGATTCTCTTTCTTTAAACTATTAGCCATTATTTTATACCCTCCTCTTCTCTGGGTTCTTCAAATGTAAATTAACTACAAAGAGGCTAAAGACACATAGATTTCCTCCCAGTCCATTCCATTACCCACTTCCTTGGTGGTTGTTAGTAAGTGATAAAATTCTTGAAAGGCAGAGACTTTTTAGGGGAGGCAGAAGAGTGAAGGGTTAGATAACTATAAACTAGCCAGTCTTTGAATACCAGAGAAGTGGCTCAATATGGGATTTTCAGTTAATTTAAAAACCAAAACAAACTTTTTTTTTTTTTTTTTAGAAAGGGGGACTGTAGTAATTCCAGAATTTCATCCTACAGCTTAGGACACATTTTCAAAAACTTCCCTTTCTCAGATGGTAGTGGTGGAGTGGATGGAATTGCTTCTTTAGGTCACTGGTTGGGTTCAAGTTAAAAGTATGGTGAAATTTTTCCTTTATTTTTATTTTCTCTTTGTGTTTGGTATGTGTTTTTATTTCTCCAAGGATTGCACTTAATTCAGGGTAACAGAATGAGGTTCTTTTCTCCTGTTACATCATTGAAACTCATGCTTTACCTCAGCATACAGAGGTTAAATTCTTCATTCTCTTTGGAAGGGAATTACACCTGCTGTGGAGTTGGAAGAATCACTTTTATAAAAGGCTAAATAAATAGGGAGATGGAGCCCTGAAAAGAGAGTTATTGTCTGTTTCTCTTGCACAGTTTCACGGTGGGAGGAAACATGTCAAACATTTTAAAAACTGCATTTGTGAGACATTAGTAAATCTTTTACCTGGTTTGGTGAGGATTGATTAAACATTTTTTTGGTCATGTTTAAACTCATAGAGATAGGACTTTAAATAACTAAGTGTTGTTAAACATTATTTGATGCTTAATAATTTATCTGGTTTTATTTATTTATTTATTTATTTTTTTATTTATTTATCTGGTTTTAAAACGGTTCCAGCAAAATATTATTACAAGTTCCTATTGCAAGCATTGTCAAAACCTTGAGGCTTTTTGGGATTCAAACAACTAGTTAGAGTGTGATCTAAACTTAAGTAGCCAGCCTTGTGTTTCAGTGATCAGTTCCATCACGAAGAGGATAGTTACACAGCGCTCTGTGCACTTGACACATGCAAATGCTAAATACAGTAGCAGCATGAGGTCTCTGTCATTAACAGTAATTTATGTAATGAAAGCCACCTGGCTGTTTTTTTATAATTAATTGCTTGTAAATAATAAATTTAAATATAATTTATAGTTTTCTAAATTTGATTACTATATAGGCCCAAAACAAAACTAAAACAATTGGCAATTCCATAATTGAGTTACATGACTTTTAAAAGGAGATTTATATATAAAAGTACAGACACACACACACACACACACACACACACACACACACATGTATAAGTATAGATATACATAGATGTTTCCCTTTAGGAAATATTTTCACTAAGGAACATATTTATTTAAATATATCAGGTGAAATGTCAAGTGAAAATATTTTTTGGAGGGGAATGGTAAGACTGTAATCAAGTCCCGCTAGCTTTTTTTGAGCTGTCATGCAAATTTCAAAATAGTCTCCCTGATTTATTTTTTATATTATTATATCAGTCAGCCTTATGAAAGTATTTATGTGCATAATTTAAGTCACAGAAGAAAGTGTACGCACTTAACAATAATGTAGTAAAACAGTTTTGAAAAAAAGTTTTTTCCCTATTTTGTAAACTTCCAATTGTGTTTTGAAAAGAAATTATATATGGGAGAAAAGTTCCAATTGTGTTTTGAAAAGAAATTATATATGGGAGAAAAGTACTTAAGTATATATGATGATATGTTATACGCTGTGTTGTTAATAAGCAGCTTTGCTTAATAGGTTTACTAAGCACAATATGCCTGATTTAAGAAGGCTTTGTATTTGTTTACATGGCCATATACATTGGCTACCAAAGTATCACTTTTTTCTGATTTATTGGAACATACCAGTGATTTTTGTGGCTTAAAGAGAAAGGGGTCTTTGGAGCTCTGTCCTCTGTACTTCTCTTTTATTAAAAAAGAAAGGAGGGAAAAAAAAGAAAGGAGAGAGGCAAGGAAGGAGGACAGAGGAAGGAAGAAGATAGTTTATGGCTTTATGTTCAATACTTCTCTCAGCAACTGTTTACTAACCATTATATCATATTTTCTTGGAACTTTATGAGATGTGTTTTTTAAATTGTCTCTTTTCTAAATGTATTTCACTGAAAGCTGTATCCTTCTAATATCTATATTATTTTGTAGTATAGCGTGAAATTACTATCAGTGACAATTTATGAAATATGTAGACACTTTTGTAAAGGATTAATAAATTAAAGGAGAATTTGCAGCTTTGAGCTACAAACTTTATAAAATGGATTCTTCTCCATATGCGATCAGCAGCATTTTTCCTTCACCATGATTTAGTAAACTTGAGGGGAACCAATGATGCTCTGTTAGTTGGAGTTATAAAAAATTTTTTTAGGATTCTTTTTGTTCTTTGTAGAAGATCAAGTAGATCATGAACATTGTTCTGCTGCATAGCAGGTTGCGTGTTGCCTGCTTACGAGATCAAGAGGGGAAAGTCAAGGTAGGGCCTGTGCTGGCTGGGATTGTCTATAAGGAATAAAAATCATGGCTTCTGCGTGTGGTCAGGTTGTGACCACCATTCATCAGCTCAACAACAGACATCAGACTCGTTCATTGCTTAGTTTCCAAGGTCTAATAATCCCCCAAGAATTTAGAATGTTGTTGACTGTCCCCATTTACATCACTGAAGAAAGAAGCTTTGCAACAGGTGCAGCTGTATACTAATTGCAGGGTGTGTTTAATCTGTCCAGAAGGGAGAGTGACTCCAAATTTGGTATCTTGAACAGTGGAGTGACCTTTTAAAGTCCCAGAATGAGAATTGCCAACAATTGCAACAGGCTAATTATACCCACAAGGAGTTGTGAAGTGCTTTTAAGTTTTCCTATACACCTAGAAGTTCAGTGAACGGCTTGAAGTCATTAACATATGACAGATGCACTCCCTTTTCAAGGGCTCCTATGATAAGTTGTGATTGTAGAAGTGGGAATTTGACCCTAGCTTATCACTTGCTTCATTAGCTTGCTTGAGGACAAGAACTTTTTTTTTTTTTGACAAGAGTGTTATCTTACCCATGTTCCAGAATTCCATCTGCCTGCTTCTCTCTGCTGATAGTAAGTCACAGTGATAACCTTGATGCTGGTTTTTCCAAAGCATATTGTACATTGTGCAGTGTTACATATGTTTATATATAAGTATATAGAATATAATATGTTTCACTTATCATATGTTTTATATAATGTTATTGCACCTTATCTGAGCATGGATATTTCAAAGGTTTTGATTATGTTATTTTAGAGATATTGGCTTTATGTGATTTCTGTTCTTTTTTTTTTAAAGGAAAATACACAAATACACTTTTTGGCTTATAAAGAAGACAGAAAGTTCAACTTCTACATCTCCACGAAGTTGACTTTTTTTGAGGTTGGTGGGAAGAAGAGAAGAAGTTTGGGTTTTGTCCTGGGGGCCTCTGTACACAAGTGGAGGAAAGCACAGTGTGCTTCCCAAAGAATGAACAAATCATAGAAGTACGCCCCCCTCCCCAGGAGATGTTGAAATGGGGCATGGAAGGGCCTCGTGCAGTAAACCCTGTGACTGCAGCACTTAGATGAAATTGCTTTTTATTATCTGTTTGGAAAATCATCTAAAATAAGCCATACAGGATTAAGGTTAAAAAGCCTCTGAGTAAAACCAGTCTTGGGTAATCTAATTCTCTCTCACAGTATCTCTGTATTTACCTGCTTAGGATGCCTGTTTCAATTCCTTAAGACTCTAGACTTAACCTTTATTTTAAAATATTTTCTGTTAAATTAAAATCTCTGTTTAGAGAAGTCACTATTCCCTTAACCTCTAAGGGTTATTTGTGGATTTTATATTCCCAACAGGCATAATCATATTTAGCTATGTTCCTGTCAATTACCTGCAAGCTCTTTTTGTATAATTAGGGGATGGTTAATTTACTCTAAGTAAGGTTGCCACCTGTCTAGGGATTAACCCAAACAGGTTGGAAGTCCCAGAGAGACTTGAGTTTGGGTTTAAAGCAGTAGGAATTGATTTCTTAACTCCTGCCATTTCGGTGGCATTTTCTGGGTTAATCAGTGGTAATGGTGATAACAGGTGTTTTCCTGGTCCCTGTATTTACTAGGTTGATAAACTAGGTTGTTAAAATTATAGGTGTCTGCAAATCTGTGAACGGGAGTTGTAATGCTTGGTACTCACTGAAAATGGGCTGGCAGGATCTTCAACACATTTCCATTGTTTCTACTATTACCTGATCAGATTGTCTGATGGGTGGGGAGTGGCATCCCTAAATGAGGATAGTTTGAGGACAAGAATTGTGTTCAGCGGAATTATTATCATCTTATTGGTGTTTCAGGGAAATGAAACATGAAGAACATCAATCATATAGCTCACAGAAGAATTTGAGGACATAATTTTATGGTATTTAAAATAAAATAAGCTGTGGGAAAAATGTAATAGTTTTTAATGAACATGCGTTCCTTACAAGGTTTCCATACAGTATGGAAAATCAAATGTGTTCCTTCATGTGACCTAATGTGTATGTGATTACTTACATTCCATCCAGGGCCTGGGTCCCCATAGGAGACAGGGACCCATGATCATGACCAGCTTCTTTGAAATTGATCTAGATTTCTTTTCTCTTTTTTCTTCCTTGCTTTCTAATTTGCAATTAAATCATCTTATATTATATGAATATTGATTTAAAAATTTTTCTCATTGAGATATAATTCATATACCATAACGCCCTTTTAAAGTGTACAAATCTATGCTTTAAAAACCAGTGCTGTTATATATTATATATATATTCCCAAAGTTGTACAACCATCACCATTATCTTAATTCCAAAACATTTTATCAACCCCAAAAGAAACTAGATAGCCATTAGTAGTCACTTCCCATTCCCATTCCTTCTCACATCAGTCCTGTGGAAACCACTAATCTACAATCTCTCTATAGATTTTATCTGAACATTTATTTAAGTACTATCATACAATATGACTGGCTTCTTTAACTTAGTATGATGTTTTTGAGGGGTTCACTGGTGTTGTTGAATTCTTTTTTCATTGTTGATTAATCCATGATATGACTATACTACATTTTGTTTATCCATTCATTATGAGTTTGTGGCTATCTGGTGGTTTCTACTTTCTGACTCTTATGAATAATGTTTCTATGAACATTTCTGTAAAAGTTTTTGTGTCAACGTATGCTCTTATTTCTCCTGGGTAGATACCTAAGCACAGAATATCTGAGTTTATGGCTTACCATTTTTGAGACCCCATCAAACTGTTTTCCAAGGGTCTGCATCATTTTATATTCCTATCAGCAGTGCTGAGGTTCTGATTTCTCAGCATTCTTGCCAACACTTGTGTATTGTCTTTTTGATTAGAGCCATCCTAGTGAATATGAAGTAGTATCTCATTGTTTTGATTTCCTCTGAGAATGTTTTCATATGCTTGTTGGTTGTGTATCTTCTTTAGAGAAATGTGTATTCACATTGCTTGCTCATTTGTGTTGCCTTTTTATTATTTTTATTATTATTGAGTTGTAAGTGTATTTTGTATATTCTGGAGACACATCCCTTCTCAGATACATGATTTGCAAGTATTTTGTCCTTGTCTGTTGGCTCTCTTTTTACGTCCCTGGTAGTGTGCTTGTGCTATTCTTTCAAAGGGATCTTACTTCAAGCAAGAAGATAGAAAGTCAATATAGAAATATTTGTAACCTCTAAGGAAAATACTATTGCTTTGTTATGAAGTTCTTTTTGTTTGCCAAACATACTGTTTTGGTGAAGTTGTTTTCCTTCAGATAATATGTTAAATAGAAAAAAGTTTGTCAGTCTCTTCAATATAACTTAAAGGTCAGACATTTTAATATTTTTCTTTTAAAGTTATGCACATAAATATATCTGATCACATCATCTAACTTAAGTAAGAATCTGATACGGACCATGTTATTAAGATGCTAAAAAAAATGAGCAAATCAATACAAGTGTGAAATTTTACGTGATACCTAATTGTAAAAAAATAGTGTTTTATCAACTTGAAATTGAAAAAGAAAAAACTTGAACTGAATTCCATTGTTTTTACAATGTGATTAGTCAGGTACAATTTATGAAATGTATTATTTTACGTGAGCATTGGGAAAAGTGTATGGCCTTTCCTGGTCCACAAGAGCTGGGCCTGCAAATCCAGATGTGACAGGAGGTCTGGCTTCCTAAGCCATGGCGGTATGGCCCTGGGCAAGTCACTTCCTCTCTTGGAGCTCCAGTTTGTCCTCATGGATAGCAGGAGCCCCTGCTCTTCATACAGGGATGCTGTGAAAATAAATGTGAGCCTGGAAAAGCTTTTAAGAGAGATGTAGCGCCAAAGTAGTGTCCTACCAATCTGGAGGCTGGTGTTTTTGTAAAGCTGTGAAAGGAAACTTTTGACAGTCTCTGGGAGAGAAACTAAATGACAGTTTACCCCTGGTGCAGCTCTCTCTGTGAGCACACTAGCTCTCTGACTTTCCAGAGCAGGGCCTGCACCCAAGAGCTGCTCTGGCTGACTAGTGTCTCAGTCTCAAGACTGAATGTATTGCTGAAGGCGTTTATAAGCAACATTTAGGAAACAGTTCACAAGCCATAATATGGGAAATTTTCAGCCAGTAAGAAGGTATTTGCATTAAAAACACAACCGATGACAACTGCATCAAAGCACAAGGATAATTGCATGTTGAAATGATATTTGACTAAAACGGGGGGCATGTAGAAAGCCACTTGGAACTGCAGGATTGTGGAGAATCAGCTAATTGCTTGCTCCTCTTGTCACTTTGCTTCTTTTAAGTGACTTGAGCAAGGTAGACTCTTAAATTGTGCCTTTATAAATCTTTTCATTTGTGTAATGTGAAAATTATAAATGTGTGCTTACCAGTCTTTTTATCCAGCCTCAGTCATAATAGTATATTGTGTCCTTGGGACAGTTAATGAGATGCTGGCTTTTGCGCCGTTTATCCTGGGAAATAGTGAATAACTTTCTTTGACGTCTCCTTTTGCCACACTTTCTTTGTAACAGTATGTGAGTGTGTGTGGGGGGGGTGGGTATGTATTTACTTTTGCTTTGTGTGAATAGACAATTGGAATATATGAAGTCTAGTTTTCATCTGATTCCATTTTGCATATACTGAGGTACCTACTCTCTTCAACGACCACCCCCTCAAGAAAATTACGTCTCTAGAATTGGTGACCTGTTTTTAAGAGAACTTATAAAATCTTTCTAAATGAAAAATCATTCCAGCAGTGTCTAATATTGGCAATTTTCCTCTGTCTGCTTTTAGAACTTATTGGCCAACCAGGTCAGACATTATTAAAGTTCAAGGGATCCGGTGGGAAAAGTAATGGTTTTGTGCTACTATGAATTTTAAATGTTGCCATTTTCGTGTGTTACAGCATCATCTGTTCTCACATGGCACTAAAAATGTATAGAAGTTTTAGACCAAATTCAGGGTCAAGGTTAGGAGAGTGATGATCCCTCTGACTCATTCTCCTAGAATTATGTTACCCAATTTATCTGCATACCATTTTGTACCAGGATACTTTTTTCTAGTCATTTGAAAGAACTTACTGTAAGAAGACTTTTTTTTTTTTTTTGGTCTCATAACTTCTTGGAAATTTATACAGATATGATTGGAGAATCTTTACTCACTGTACTGATAGGTATTCACTGTATTGAAATAGTGGAGAGTGCTTCATTTCTGAGAATAACTGTGTTTTGTGCCTCACAAAAGCCATGGCTTTTAAATATAAAAAGCCTCAGGGAGGCTGAGTCTTGTGCAATATAGTTTTTTGGGAGTCTACTCTCCGGCTCATGGAGTGTGTCAACAAATAGGTGCTTGCTAGCTATTTGCTGAATTACTGAATAAATGAACTGACTGCCTAACAGGAGTGGCTCCTAAATGTGTATTTATTTGATATACAAAATTACTGAACTTAATGAAATGAAGGGGGACTGAGATTGACACAAAATCATCATTGTTCAGGGGAATGAATCCAAGGATACTTACTTCTCATGAAATGAAATGTCCATGTCTCATAAAATTAGTTGCTTTTAAATTTTCTCAGTATTATTATTATCTTAGGAGAGAAGATGGGGGGGAATGTGTTTTGAGAATCAAATACTTAATTCCTGCGGCACCGGCCTGGCTCAGTCAATAGAGCATGTGACTCTTGATCCCAGGGTCATGAGTTCAAGCCCCATATTGGGCATGGAGCCTACTTAAAAAATAATAATAAAATTTAAAAAATACTTAATTCCCAAAGAAAGCAAATATTATACTATTCTGTGATAAGATGATTATGTCTTAAACTGAAAACAGAGAGAAGCCTTTGCCTTTTGTCAGATGAGTAACAAGTCATTTAATTGGTGGCATTTCCAACCCTGAGTTCTATTGCTCACCAATGGTGTTTGAGAAATAAAACTAATTATAATAATGATTGGGGGGTGCTCTCAAAGGAATATCATATAGCAAGAGTTTAAAATGGCTTGGGTTTATTAAGCCAGAGTTAGGAGAATCAAGGCAGCTTTGGAGCAGGGAGCTAATTTTTAGCCATGTGCGTTGTTGATTATTATAGCAGCTTCATTTGTGATTGTTGAGTTCACTTGTAGAGTGCTGTGCTCATGGCAGATATTGTTGTTTTCCCCCAGTATCTGTTCTTCCCTTCTTTCATATTGACAGGGTTCTTGATTTTAACCAGTCATAGAATTTCCCAGGACAGAGGCTCCCCACAGCCTGCATGGCCATGGGACCAAGTCCTGGCTATTGTGACGTATGTGCAAGTTTCAGGAGCCTTCGTTAAAAGAGAGCCCCATCTCTCTTCTTCAAATTCTTTCTCCTTCTTGCTGTCTGGGTGCTATTCTCTTAACCATAGGGGTGAGGACTGCATCTTAGAGATGATGGAGAGTTGAGTTGGATGCTAGCCTAGATCCCAGGGATTTCCTGGAGCGGAATTGCTATGCTGGAAGAGACAAATTTCTGCCTTGTTTAGCCCATAGTTAATTTTGGGTGTTCTCTCCCTTGCAGCTGAACCTCGCCCCTTTACCTGATGTAAAGGTCGAGATGCTGTGTTTTACCAGATTAGAATCCTGGGGTAGAAGGTCAGAGTGCAGGTGAGTCAGACCAAGTTGTTCACCATATTCAGAGCTCTTTCAGAGTCCATGCCTTGCTGATTGCAGGTGAGGCAGGTAACTTTTCAGGTTAGCTCTTTAAAGAGCTAGGGAGATATGTATAGATTAAGGAATCAGAGGAGGAGGCTTATTTTTTTTTAGATCATCCTCTGAAAGGTTGGTATGTACAAGATCTTGTGCTCAATGTTGGTGATGTAAAGTTTAAAAGATGTAAAGATAAAAAGAATCCCTGCCTTAAAAAACTGAGTCTAAGAAAAAAAAAAAAAAAGCAAAGGAAGAAAGGAAGTCTACTTTAAATTAAAATTCACATGAGACTTATTTATGAGCTCAGTAAATCCAGAAGTCTGAAGGGTTTCATGAGCTCTTAGACCAAAGCAATTCTATTGAGAGCTGTTGAACAGCAGTGCTAGTGTTCCCTAGTGAGAGAGCCATCTAGGTACATTTTTGAATGCTTAAAATTCAGATTTTTAAGAAGACAGACTTTCTCAGCTGGGTTTGTTTGCTTGTTTTTTTGTTTTTGTTTTTGTTTTTTTGGTTTGAAGCCACATGGTTTGCTCTAGTTTTCTTCCTGGGACATTGTGTAATTGTCAGAATTCTGGTACAGTTCAGGTTTAATGTAGTCATTTTAGAAACTCCCAGGTTATCCTCCTTCATATTTCTGTTCTAAAAGCAATTCTGAAGGAGAACATTTGCCTTTGCAGTGTCTCGACTGGTTTAACATTGGGCCAGTGAGAGAATATAAAGAGAAGCCATCAGAAAAGGAAAATGAGTGTACATGGAAATTGTGAGAAGCAGCATGCTATAGACTAACTTCATCTCATTGTCTGGAATGAGGGTGACCCATTTTTCTCAGCCATTAGGATGAGAGCCATGTCTTAGACATGGTGGAAAGGTGAACTGGGAGGAGCTGGGTCTCCAGGACTTGAAGTAACAAGATTGAGTTCTAAGAGGCTCAATCCTTTAGGAACTAGATGTTTCTGTGTATGTTTTGGTAATTTTTCTGAGCCTACATTTTCTAATCTGTAGATAGTATGTTAGTTTTGCCCACCTGATACCTAGTATTATTTTAAGACTGTGTATATGAAATTATAAAGTAAAATACTTACTGTTTTAGTTTATGGGAGAAAACTTCATTTTTAAAAAATTAATTTTGTTGCTCCTCTCCATTTAGAGGGAAAACTCCTTGGTGTTTGCTTTTCAAAAATGTGGAAAAATATGATATCTGATACAATATTTATGAAAAGGTTTTCCTGGCTGACCTAACAAGTTCAGGTTCAGGTGTGATTTGTTTTGTTTTGATTTGTTTTGTTTTGTTTTGTTTTGTTTTTCTTCAAGGGCTTTTAATAGAATTGCTTTGGTCTAAGAATTCATGATAGACTCAATGAAATCCTTCAGTCTGCTGGATTTAGTGAGTCCATAAATTAGCCTCATGGTGAATGTATCTTTCTTTTTCCCTTCTCATTTGACACAACGCATTGGAATGATGACTACCCATAAGTGGTTAGAGTGTTATATATGAGAAAGTGAAGAGAAAAACTTTTAAAAATAAGGTGTTTGTTCTTTCTTCTATAGTGTCACCCGCATTTGACCCTTTTCAGTTTGCTTACAGATTTCAGTATATGTTATCTGATGTGTGTATCTTAAAACTGAGAGAGTTTATATTCAAATGGATTTTTTAGCCTTTTTACTGTCACTTGTAGGGCAAAGCTGAGCATGATCCAGTTTTCTTCAGGGGAATGGAGTAGGTTTGTGGGTTGGGTGAGGACAAATAGACCTGCCTGTAGATGTCCTCTATCCCTTTAACTGGTCTAGAACAAGTTGGGAACAGAGAAGGTGTTGTGAAGTAGAGAGAGGCTCTTGTGGGACCTCTGTCATGGGGAGCAGGATCCAACAGCCAGGCTGGCCCAGGGATGGAGTTTAAGTTCCTGTCAAGAGCAGATTCTCAAATAACCATAACACTAGAGAGGTTTGTAAAGACAAGGTCCCCATTACACAAAAAATCGAGGATGCAAAGTTTACCTCAGTGGTCTGTGAGCTGAGTCTAAAGGAATGAGAGCCAGTATAGCAGCAAACGGGACTTACCCTCAGGTGCTGGAGTGTTTGGCTGGAGATATTCATATTCTTCCTCCTTGATGTTAGGGTGTGTCTGGAAGTCATGGGGAGACCCCGGGATGAGGTCCTGTCGCTCTAGAAGGAACCAGATGGGTGCTGTCTTCTGTTACCTTAGCATTTGTGTCAGAGGAGGCAGCCTTTCTGGTTTTCTCTGATATGGGAAGGGAGTGCAAGGCTCTGGATGTCATTTTGATGCTGAGAAGAGGATTTAAGCTTCTTATATCAAAATCAGGCTTTTCTAAGTATTGAGACACTCATTTGGGTGCTGCTTGTGCACTGGGCACATCGAGATTTGGGAAGAATCATACAATATAAGTGGCAATTCTGCAGAATAAAGGACATCTGCTATTGTGTTTTTTGGTTGGGTGGTGTTTTTTTGAAACACATGAACACAGTCTTATTTTTAGGCTACTGTATACATACCAAGGTATATTTTCCTCTCTGAATTTTAATTTCTTATATAAATAAGATTAAAACCATAATAAAGAATAAAGAAAAATAAAGAAATCACCTGTAGCCTCAAACTTTTACACATTTTTTACAATTATATCTTCTTTTATAGACCTTGGCCATATGCTTACTTAAAGCTTAATTCTAAATATAGTGTAAATATAACTTTATATATATATAATTTTTTCACATCAAATTATAGCTAAAATATATTAATTCATTTAAAGCCACTAGTTGCACATTAACTTTACTGGGTTGATAAATTCAGATCTGCCGAGTTGAACTTAATGGAGAAAAGGTGGAAGCTTGTGATACAGGATCCATTTTTTTGTTGCTGAAACTAGGTTGGTTTGCAACTAAGAGTCATGTGGTTCTTGAAAGTAATTTTATTTCTTGGTTGCCATATTAAGAACATAGGGTTTGAGGCCAAACTAGCTGTGTTCACGTGCTGGCTCCGTTAATTTGGATAAGATACCGCATGCCTCCATCTCAGTTTCTAAAATACTGCTACTTCTATCATTTTAGTGGTGATAAATGAAACAGAGCTTGATACCGAAGATGCTCCTCATCATCATTGTTATCTTTGTCATCACCATCACATGATCACCAAGATAGTAGGCATTTGTCAAATATCTACTCTTTGACTGACGGAGTTTAACAGAAATGGGAAAAAGTTACAAACAGGATATCCTAGCAGAAGTTAGTGTAGGAAGCATAATTCTGTGCTTAGAATGTGCATAGTCATAGTGGCTGAACTCCATCACTGTTCATCCTCTAGTTTCTCTGAATACACACAGAGAAGTAGGGAAGGCATTTACAGCCATTTAAAATTGGTTTTATTGGAGTGAATGACGTTAAGTGCTGAGATTAACTGCCAAAAGGATTTGATTGTGAATTAAGAATAAAAGGCTTGTGGTTAAGAGTTAAAATTTTGTGTTTAATAAGAGAAGAGCTTAATGCATTTTAAGGCATTCCATTTGTTGTTTTAATATTCTCAGCATTTATTATTAAAGTGGGGTGGTTGTGGACTAATTATAGTCCATATCATGATGATTATGATGTTTTTAGAGAAGACTGAAAAATCTACATTTTTTTTTTTCAGGCTAATGCAGTGGGAAAATATAGCATCTGAAGCTTCAAATAGTTTGCTTGACCTCATAGGATCACTAGTGAGGCTGTGTAAAAGCACCAAGTTTTCAGAAAGTTAGTTTTATGCAAATTCCTGCTATTTGTTGTTGTTGTTAAATTCTTAAATGAAAAGCATCAGTTTGGTAATTGGAGGTTGGGAGTAGGGAATAATAAACAAGGAAAGAGCATGAAATTATTAATACCATTATGTTAACATAACTGAATATTTAGGAAGAAAGTGGTAAAGATGATAGAGTGATTTTTATAAATTATAGCAACTATAAAGTGAATTTGGCCAATCGTTTTTACTGATTTTATATAAGGTCTCTGTGACCTATTAAATTAAGAAAGATTAGGAGCGCAGAACACATACTTCTGTACAGAAGAAGAATAAGAAAATGTTTAAATGACTTTAAACAATATCCTAAACTTTTTTACTCTGGAAAGTTTACAAAAGCAGTTATGTTTATTAGATACAGACTAGTAGCTTTATGGTCACAGAATTTTAGCCTCAGGATGTTCATTCATTTATGTTGATGTACAGTTGGCAGAATGACTTGGTAAATTTTTATTTTAAGAGAAATACTTGAGAAAGGAAAATTTATTTATTTGCTCTTGATAAGCAGCTGTTGTAAGAAAACTATCTAAAGTGGGTCAGAATCGGTAATATTTCTAGCAGTGGATATTACTGTGGGAAATTTAGCATTGTTATTTGGTGTTATTTTAGATCCAAGACTTTTGCAGAAGAAAAGCCAGAATGATATGGTGGTATAGAAAGATAACAATTACTGTTTAGTGGTAATAGTTACCACATCCTGTTGATGGTAATAATATCATAGATTGCCTACTGAATTATGCTGAGTGGTGTTTGCCAGAGAAGTGATTTTGTCACTGAAATAAAAATTGATACTGTTGTTTTTTGGCATCTCATTTTGTATTTTGAACCCTTTTGACAAATGCCCTTCTGACTCTCAACTCCTTTTAAGTATAAGGATTATCTTTATTTTCCACAGCATCAGCCACCATATTAAAATTAAAAATCTTAGGAGTCAAACCAGTCATTCAATTTGAAGTTGCTATAAGGAAGTGGGGGCACTTTTAGTTTCTCATGGCCTACTGTCTCTTTTCCTGGGATAATTTAATTCAAGCCAGAGATCTCCTAAAAAACAACAAACAAACAAAACAACAAACACCCCTCTTTCAACACTCAAATAATTGTTAAGTTAAATATTATCATTTGTGCATATATTTTTAGTAAAAATACAAGTTTTTTAAAATCAACTTTTCAGGTAAAATTCTGGTGGCTCTTTTATCAAACATCTGTCTTCAGTCTTGTATCAAAAAAAATAAGGTAATTTGAGGGAGACTGGGATTTCAGCAGTGAAATTGTTGTGGTATTAGACCCAAGAGGTGATTATTTAACCTCTACTGGGGGGATGTGGTACCTTATAATCACAGGTGAATGAAAGGAGTTAATTATTTTCCTTCATGTTCTTGCCCTGTGGTCTGATGACTTCAAATGCATAGAAGTCTTAATAAACAACTTAATCACTCTAGCTATTGACCTAGAATAGACCTGTTATGTTAGGCCCACAAAGAAATGTCCAGTGTCAACATGATTACAAGTCATTATTGTTAGGACTAAGGTACAGTTTTTTGATAAACTATACTTAGAAGTTTTAGGGCTCTAAGCAGAGAGAAATTTAATAAATCTAAACCTTCAAGTTGTAGAATTGATAAAAATCCTAGAACTTTTAAGATAAAAATGGTTTCTAATGTCATAAATTTATGTACAGATGATGTAACTAAGACTTAGAAATAGTAAGTGATTTTCACAATTAGGCTTTAAGTACTTCCAGAATAAAAACAATTGTTCCTATTGATACTTCCTTGACAGTACAGCTTTTGATGCTCCCCATTGTTTAGAAAATAACTGTGGAATACATAAAGATGTCTACTAGAAATTCGTAGGAAAAAACTAGTATTCGGAAGGACTGAAAAATGGTGCTAAATTGGGGAAATGACACATTACCTGGAAAAATAATCACTTTCCGTATTGTAGGATCACATTTAAAATTTTGCATTTGTGCCAGAAGAAAAGAACTGTCACAGAGGGAAAACTTCATAATTTTGAGTTTTGGATCTCCTGGTCATACAATATATACTCTAGGATATTTTACTTTTTTATTTGTATTTATGGTTTAGCCTATTCACATTGGTCATAGATACATTGTGATAACTGAAATAACAAAAATATGTGATATTTCCATCTGTTAAGAATCAGAAAGACATAAAGTATTATTCCACTAAGTCCTGTTTGTATTATTTTTTCCTTGACTTACTTATACCTGGTATAAAATAATACTTTCTGTAACATTGTGTAAATCATCTTATCGCTCTTATCTTGACTTTTATTATTTCTAAAATGAGAGGGTTAGGTTACAAATACTATGATATCTCATTTCTTGAGATACTTTCACTAAAATAACTGTTTTAATAGTGTTAATATATTCTACATGAGTACCTTGAGCCCAGTTATTACTCTAAAGAGTAAAAGTTCTCCCAAGTAGAATAAAGAGAGAAGAATATTCTAGACTCCAGAAAGAACATGGTAATTTATAGTGATACGGTGAGATTAAACTGTAAACTGCTTGGGGGTTTGAAGTTTGGAAAGAGTGTGAGAGGTTAGAAAGAAGGGGCCTAAAGTTGTGCTTTGCTGAGGAGTTTAAACTTCATTATATAGATAGTTGACACCTCCTAGGATTTTCAGGCCCAAAGGGTAGCATAATTAAATGTGTATTTTAGAAGCGTTGTGACAAATTGGAAGTTGGATTAAAGGGTATAGAGACCTGAAGCAAGGGAAGTGAATCAGAAAGTTATTTAGCAGTTGAGGAGAATAGGGACAGATGTGAACAACATTTGATGATAGAATCAACAAGACTTGGTGACTTGTTAGATGTTTCAGGGGTGAGGGGGAGGGGAGAGTCTGGAGTGTCCTATAGATCTCTGGCTCAGGCATCTGTGTTTGAAGAAATAATTGATTTAAGAGAAGCTGGGTCTGAAACTCATTTCTGGGAAAGGGGGTAGTGGTAAATTTAAAGATACTTGTATCCAAAGACGTGAAAAGTCCCATTAGGAGCTATAAAATTGAGACTAATTCTGAGTAAAGATGGAGACTAGGAATAATATATTTGGGAGTTATGGAAGTAGTTCATGGGAAAACCACTGGATGTGCCTTCCTCTGCATGAGCATGTAAGGTGAAAAGAGAAGAGGGTTGAAGAGATGTCCCTCGGAAACTATAGGGAAGAGTATGTGCAGCCATTGGAAGAGAGAAAGAGAGGCGGTTAGCAGGGTAGGAGGAAAATTATTAAAAAATAGTGCCCTGGAATGCTGGATAGGAGGAAAGTTATTAGAAAATAGTGCCCTGGAATTCATGGGAGGAAAAAATTTTAAGAAAAGGATAGTAAGTGCAAAATGTTGCCATGAGGTGAGCTAGGCTAAGAAATATGTCTTTGGGGTTTGGTGATAAGGAAGTACCCTTGGTTTTAGTTAAGGAGTGAGGGCAGAAGTGAGATTGCTGTGGGATGTAAGCTGAATAGAATTTATGGAATCAAAGGCCTAGATAAAGACATTAGATCATGAAGAGAATCAGTGATGGACAGTAGTTTGAAGGGTAGGCAGGTTGTGGCTCATAAATACAGGAGCATGCTTGGAAGTAAATGAAGAAATTGATGAAAGATATACTAGCTAATACTCTATATAGAGTTGGAAGTAAGTTGAATTTTAACCAACAAGGGAAGGATTATAAATATCCACATATAGGTTACTTTTCACCTGTCATTTTCTGTTCTCTCTCTCTCTCTCTCTCTCTCTCTCTCTCTCTCTCCAATCATAATAAAAGTACCACAGACTTAATTTGAGCACTTCTTATAATAATGTGGCTTAATCTGATTTATTAAACAAGGAAAAAAACAGAAGAAATCATTATAGGAAGAATTGATAAACACTTCTTACAAATTTATCTATTATTTATATATTGTGTTGAAGTTATTGGGATTGCTTTAGAGAAAAATGACCAGACTTTTGGTTTTGCACAAGAAATTGAATGTTGCCCAGGCTTCTTATTCTTTATCTGATTTACGTTATGGCTCTTTCTAAAAAAGTTCATACCTAAATTTAATTAGAAAGGAAAGAAATCTATATACTTAAGACTCTAACTAAATTGGAAGATTTGAAATAGGACAGACTTAGAGCAGAAGAGAATCTTAAAGATCAATTTATCCAACTCCTCTTCAATTCTTCCTTCTTGATTCTCTTATTTCATTTCTTTTCCTTTTTTATTTTGTTTTCTAGGATCTTCAGTTTGCTAGAATCTCCTAGAATAAAATCAGTCTTTCCCTTTTCTCCCTAATATCTAATTTGTGCAATAAATTTCTCACAGCTGTTGATATTACCACTATCATTGCTCAATTTTATCATGATTTCTTCTTTATAAGTTAGTTTGAAATGAATTTTTTTAAAATTTCTGAAAATAAGGTGGACTAACTTTTTAATCATTGAATTCTAATTTACCCTTTTATGAGCAGAACTTTTGACAGTTTCATAGGGCTAGAAGACGGGGTTTAAGGGTCAGGGGCCCAGAAAGGTTGGTGCTAATGTAAATGTGCCAAGCTTTGAGATAGGACCCTGACATGCCATACGCTAGGAGTGAATGTGAACTGAAAGTAAGAGAACTCTACATGTCAGCTTGAAGTTCACCTCATTGGCCCCAGAATTAATACCTGATATTGGACTAAGCTGATTATAGACTTCTAGTGCTCCCAGAATTGATCAGAATTATATCTGGAGAAAGATGACATTTTAGTCTTCAAATTACTTATAAAGCAGTTTTTCAAGTAGAATGATATATAGTGAGAGATAGTCACATGAGTAGACATGACAACATGAATGAAAGCTAGTTGATGCTGTAGAAGTAGACTTAACGGGTCTCTACTTATTGGAATACTAACAGAATTTTTGTAATTGTGCTTTATTCAAGTTAAAAAAGAAGATTGAAGCATGTTACAGGGAATTTATTTGAAAAATAGTTAAATAGAAAATCTACAAGTGGAAAATACAAAAACTGAATTTAGGTGGGTTTAACAGTAAATTAGACATTCTTGAAGAGAAGATTGGTGAACTGGAAGATAGAACAGAAGAATATACGCAGGATGTAACATAGAATAGCAAAGAATAACAAAAAGGTGGAACATATTGAGAGTGAAAAAAAGATATAGTAATGGGGGCTCATTACATTTATTTGGAGTCTCAGGAGGAGAGAAAGTGCTAAAGCAGCATTTGAAGAAATAATGATTACGAATATTCCAAAATGATGAATGATACCCAGCAACATATTTAAGAAGTCCAACAGATTCTAAGCAAAAGGGAAAATAAATACTGTAGTTAAAAATCCTAAAAACTAAAGATTAAAAAAAAATCCTGAAACTAGGTAGAGAAATAAGACACATTATCATTGAAAGAACCAAAAATTTGACATCACCTACACATTTGTATTGGTGGATTTATTAAAAGAACATTATTCCAGATGCAAGAGTGGAGAAGGAAGGAAGGGCAGTGATATATTGGTACATCTGAATGAACAGAAACTATATAAAGCAATAGCAATGCCTTGTGACTTTAAGATATATAGAATTAAAGCAGCGCCCATAATATCTTATGTTGCAAGAGGGGAGAACTGTAGATAGTGTTGTGAAGTTTCTGTGTTTTTCATGCAACATTTAATCACTAATTAATAATAAATTATGATCATTGAGGAGGCATGTGATTATGTAGGACAATCATTAAAAGAATAGTATGCTTGTAAAGAATGTACAACTTCCAAATTGCCAGTGTTCAAATAATGAAGAGTAAGTATTAAACCAATTGAAACTAAGACACAAAAGGCGAAAAAGGGAATGTAAAGTGGGTAAGACAGTTAGCATTTAGTAAGATGACTGATTTAACCCTAAATATTTCAGTAATTACATTAAATATACATTGTTTAGCTATAATAATCCCAACAATGTTGTATCTGTGTAAAGATAAATATATCAATCAATGAAACAGATTAGAAAGTCCCCAAATAGACATTCAGATATTTAGCTTCCTCAGAGGCAATAGTGATAATTCAGTGGGCACATGGGGTATTCGTATGAAAATAACAAAAACAAACTACAGCTTCTATCTCCTATCAATGTACAAATTTAATCCAAGATACATCATAGGACTCATTATAAGAGCTAACACTCTTAAGCTTCTAAAAGAAAATATATGAAAATATCTTCATGACTGTAGATAAGCAAAGGTTTCTTAGAAGAAACACACAGAAGGTGTGAGTAATCAAATTAAAGAATCGATGAGTTGGATGTCATCAAAATGGAAAGCTTCTGCACTTCAAAAGATACCGTAAAGAAAATGAAAAAAGACAAGCTATGGACAAAGCACTAAGCTATGATACAAGGATGATCAGCAATGGGGACTTTCCTTTAAAGTTGGTGGGAGTTTAAAATTGTTACAGACACTTTGAGAAATTG
Organism: Spilogale gracilis; assembly: GCA_004023965.1. Classification (NCBI taxonomy): domain Eukaryota; kingdom Metazoa; phylum Chordata; class Mammalia; order Carnivora; family Mephitidae; genus Spilogale; species Spilogale gracilis. Next base: position 120,425 of record PITA01004352.1, read on the forward strand.
TTTGACAGCATCTACTGATGCTAGAGATGTGCATGTCAGATGACCCCAAATTTCACTCCTACATTTATACTCATTAGAAATTAATGCACACACGTACTGAGAGGTATACAAGATTATTCACTGTGCATTATTTTCATTAGCAAAAGATGGAAACAGTTCAGCTATCCATCAGCAATAGAATAGATAAATGTGGTACATATTTACACAGTAGAATACAGTGTATAACAATGAGAAAGATTTAACTGTAATTAACATGGATGACTTTCACAAAGAGACCAGATACAAAAGAACACACTGTGTGGTTCCATTAATGTAAAGTTTGCACATAGGCAGAGCACACCTATACAACCTAGCAATACTTATTTGGGTGGTAAAACTATAAAGGAAAGTGGGGCGCCTGGGTGGCTCAGTTGGTTGGACAACTGCCTTCGGCTCAGGTCATGATCCCGGAGACCCGGGATTGAGCCCCACATCGGGCTCCTTGCTCGGCGGGAGGCCTGCTTCTCCCTTTCTCACTTCCTCCTTGTGTTCCCTCTGTAGCTGTGTTTCTCTCTGTCAAATAAATAAAATCTTTAAAAAAAAACTATAAAGGAAAGTAAGAGATGAACATAAAGATCAGATTCCTTTGTGAGAGGAATATGCTGGTGATCGAGTGGGGTGCTTTTGGGGAAGCTAGCAGTGTTCCGTTTACCTAGCGGCTCTGGTTTTGTCTTTTGTATATTCATTGGCTGTATATTTGTTCTGTTTTTCCTTATTGTGTCTCACAGTAAAAATAATTTAAAAAGTAATATGCAATGGCGTAGATAAATGTTATATCTTGCACAATGAAGGCATGTGACAAAAAATTATGTTTTTAAAACATAATTTTTAAAATGTTTACGTGTGCACATAGAGATGCACACAGACACTCACAGCAGACACAGAGTAAAAACACAGGAAGGATAGACGCCAGAATGCTAACAATCGAAATCTCTGCACTTTACACAGAATATATACTATTTTAAAACTAGGAAACCCTTCATTAAATACTATTTACTAAAATTAACACCTGTAGAGGGTGTTGTCCTCTGTAGAGAAGACTGGGTTATTTATACTGTGTTGTTCAGGGAAGAATTTAAAGCTGCTTTATATGCAGTAAATAGCATTTTGAGTAAGAGACATATATGCAGTCACATAGAGACACTTCAGGCGGTGGTGTGGTTATTAACAAAACACACCTTAGCTGCAGCGACCCAGCGATTTTTTAATCCTAAGCTGCTTCGTGAAGTCAATAGTTCCTTTAACTTTCAGCACATAAAAAACCCAGCTTTTTTATGTAGCTAGTAAAGGGAAAACTGTAGTTTAGTTTTTTTTAAAAAAAGGACTATTGTCTAAGGCCACAGAATTTGCTCAGAACATCTGTGACTTCAGTTTTCTTTCTTAAAAAGCAACAGTGCCTACCCTGCAGGGTTGTCTGGAGGGCGGTGTGATACCATATACCTGCTCAAGCGGGGTATCAGTACACGCGACATGTAGAACTGATTTCTGGAAACTGTTGGAAAGGGGGGATTAGCAGTGAGATGAAGAGTTTGGGAACTAGACCTGGATTTTTATTCCCCCACTCTACAAATAAACAATTGTATGTATTAACTTCTCTTCCTTCATTTCCACATCTTTAAAATAAGGAAGATAATAGTACCGACCTCAGAGGGTTGTGGTGGGGGGTAAAACAATATAGTGTCTAGCACAAAGTAAATATCCACATAAATTTTAGCTCTTGTTGTAGAGCTGTTTTATATGTGGCCACAGGTTACCAGCAAGATTAGTTAAGAGCCTGGAAGAGTAACCACTCTTTTTTCATGTATATAACACCTATAGTCTTTCAAAATTTTCTTTTTGATAATTGATTATTGCTAAAGTGTAATACTGCCATTTATATAATCATTTACAGGACTATTTGCCATGATTGGGCATAAAATATAGCCTGCAACTTGGAGGTTGAATATTGGAAAGAGAGGAAATGGAGGGGTAGGTAGAATGCATAAATATTTCTCTATTTCTTGAATTTAACTATTTTTCTCCTCCTGTCTGCTCCCCAGGATCAGAGTATTAGTAATCTCCCTCCACATTCTTTCCATTTTGTTCCTGGAACATTATATGTTTCTGGAAAAAAAAAAAGTTTTATTTTTTTGTACCAAGTCTTGCTATCTCACTGAATTTCATTTTATTTTATGGGGGTGGGGAAGGTTTTCTGTTTGAAATTTGTGTGTAGTTGTGTAGGAAGGTGGGAGGGAGGGAGGGTAGATGCATTTCTGTCATAGAAGACCTTCATTGACCAGTAATCTGAATCATTAACTACACAGAGCCACTGTTCCATTGTGTTCTTCCACAGTCTTAGGGAGGTTGCACCTTGTAACCATGAGGTCTCCCAAGTCTATTGCTTTGTAGGAGTATCCTGCTTCATCTCCCTTTAATTGGTTTACTGCTTTCTGAGTCCCAGAAATAATATTTATTTTGCTCAGAGAATTTTGAGCTCAGTAAAGTGTAGACATTTAAGCTTCCCAGATTCTGTAGCAAAAGGAGCTTGGAAATTAAATATTGGTATTTACTTTTTTATGGTCTTTTTTCAGAGGTTGGGTACTTGAAAGGGGAAGAACATAAAATGTGTGGTATCTTCTTTCTTCAGATTCTTTTTTTTTAACATCTCCACCTACGAATGTGAGGACTTTTCTCCTTATATGAAAGTTGAATTGCAACTAGGACTGTGCTGAGCTGTTAGTCTCTGTAGCACTCAGTGAACCTCTGATGTTCATTTTTTCTAATATCCTTCAGTTTACTTGAATATCTAGCTGGGTGGATTTGGGGACATGTTGGGTTAAATATTGATTGGGGAACTGGTATATCACCTTTTCATATACCTGACATTTGAAGAGTCCCAAATGCAATATAAAATGAGAGTAAATAGTACACCATCAATATTTAAAATCTGTATGGAAAAATCATATACACACTCCCCAATTTATGATCTCTGGGCATATCAATTTAGTGACACAGTGACAGGCAGAGGAACAATTTTAAGGAAGCCAAATATAGTAGCTGCCAGCTAAGAAGAGAATTAGAATGGACAAAAATGGACAGTCCTTTCCAAGTAGTGCATCCCATACACATGCATCATGATGGAGTACCTTTTCTCCTCCTCCATCTATCACATCTCCTGTTTCCAGGACACACAGAAACCTGAGTGGGTTTATTTCTTCTTGAAAGTTAAAAAAAAAAAGGGGCGCCTGGGTGGCTCAGTTGGTTAAATGACTGCCTTCGGCTCAGGTCATGATCCCGGAGACCCGGGATCGAGTCCCACATTGGGCTCCCTGCTTGGCGGGAAGCCTGCTTCTCCCTCCCTCACTCCCCCTGCTTGTGTTCCCTCTCTGGCTGTGTTTCTCTCTGTCAAATAAATAAATAAAATCTTAAAAAAAAAAAAAAGCATATATTATTACTCAGAAGAAGTATGGAGCATGGCCAGTTCAGTTCATGGTTGCTTGAGCAGCTCAACAATGTTCTCAAGGCCCTGCACTCTAGCCTTCCTCTGTGCCACCATCCTCATTGTGTTGACTCTGACTTCATGCTTGCTTACCCACTATGCGGTCTGACTGCTCCTACTCCTTGTAGCTGCTCACGTGACTTGAGCTAGGTTTTACATAGTCAAACTAGGGGTCCACTGGCTTGCTCTTCTTTTCTCAGAAAGCTACAGGGTGAGGTGCTTAATCTGGGAGGGTAGCATGGGAAAAAAGACAGACTGATTTTTTATTTTATTTTATTTTTATAGTGTTCCAAGATTCATTGTTTATGCCCCACACCCAGTGCTCCATACAATACGTGCCCTCAGTACCCACCACCAGGCTCTCCCATTCTCCCACCCCCTTCCCTCCAAGACCCTCAGTTTGTTTCTGAGTCCAAAGTCTCTCAAGTTTCATTTCTGTCCCCGAATTACCCTACTTCCCATTTCCTTTCCTTCTCCTACTCTCCTCTATAAACTGGTTTTTGAAGAGGTTTTAGTAATATACCTTGGGCATTTGTGCTCTGTTTTTGAACATGTAGATCTAAAACACATATATGCTAAGGGACATATGTAAGCTCCAAAGCCAGTGTAGTCTTGAAATATGTGAGGATTCAGAGTGTGATTTGCTTCACTAGATCCCTAGAAAATATGTTGGTACTAGACAGTGTTCTCATTTTTGCTTTTTTGGCTGCACATACATGTTGAAAGTTTCCTCTAAGTCAGTTACTTCATCTTCCCTTCCCTTCCCTTCCCTTCCCTTCCCTTCCCTTCCCTTCCCTTCCCTTCCCTTCCCTTCCCTTCCCTTCCTTTTCTTTTCTTTTCCTTTCCTTTCCTTTCCTTTCCTTTCCTTTCC
>PITA01004353.1:0-67142 GCA_004023965.1 Spilogale gracilis
GGTATTTGTTTTCAATGGTTCAGCTCTGCGGGCTTCCTCCCCCACTCCCCTGTCTCTGGGGGCAAGCCTCCAGACCCTCCAATTTGTTTCTACCTTTTTGCCGATGTTCTTTGTCTCTCGTGGCGGTCCAGAAGTGGGAAATATCACATTTCAGGCTGGTTTCATGGGTGTTCACGATGGTCTTGTAGTGGTTTTTTTGCTGGAATTCAGCTCTCTTCAGGGAACTCCCCGAAATGCGGTCACCTGGCCTTCCACCATCTTGACCAAATCCCGTTTGCCCATTTTTAAATTGGATTGTTTGTACTTTTGTTGTTGAGTTATAGTTCTTATATAATCGGGATACTAATCCACTATCAGATATATAATTTAAAAATCCCATTCCAAATGCTTTTTCACTCTGTTGATTGTTTCCTTTGCTGCACAAAAATTTTTATGTTTGGTATAGTCCCATTTGTCTATTTTTGCCTTTGTTGCCTATGCTTTTGGTGTCCTATTCCAGAAATCATTCCTAAAGCCAATAAAATGAAGACTCCCGCCCCCCCAACCCATGTATTTTTCTAAGAATTTTAAAGTTCTAGGTCTCGCATTTAGGTCTTTAATCCATTTTGAGTGAATTTTTGTACATGGTATAAAGTAAGGGTTCAACTTCATTCTTTTGTATATGGATATCCAATTTTACCACTATCATTTGTTGAAGGGATTATCCTTTTCCTATTGCATAGCTTTGAAAATCTTGTCAATTGTCATTTTGACCATTTATGTGAGGGTTTGTTTCTGGATTCTCCATTCTATTCCATTTATTTACATATCTGTCTTTATCCTAGGGCCATACCGTTTTTTGTTTTGTTTTGTTTTGTTTTGTTTTAAAGATTTTATTTATTCATTTGACAGAGGGAAACACAGCCAGAGAGGGAACACAGCAGGGGGAGTAAGAGAGGGAGAAGCAGGCTTTCTGCTGAGCAGGGAGCCTGATGTGGGGCTCGATCCTGAGACTCCAGGATCATGACCTGAGCCGAAGGCAGATGCCTAATGACTGAGCCACCCAGGCACCCCAACAGTTTTGATTATTGTAACTTTGTGACATGTTTGTTTCAAAATCAGAAAGTGTGAGCACTCTAGCTTTACTTTCCTTTCTGAAGGCTATTTTGGCTAGTTGGAGTCCTTTGAAATTCCATATAAATTTGGGATATTTTTTTCTATTTCTTAAAAGAACACCATTGGAATTTTGATATATATTGCACTGAATTTGTAGATCACCTTAGATAGTATAGACATTTTAAAGATTTATTTCTTTGAGGGATAGACAGAGAGAGAGATGGGGGGAGGGGCAGAGACTCTTCAAGCAGACTCCCTGCTGAGCGCAGAGCCTGTTGCAGGCTTGATCTCATGACTCATGAGATCATGACCTGAGCTGAAACCAAGAGTTGGACACTTAACTGACTGAAATACCCAGAAGCCCCAAAATTTTATGCCTATATGGACATTTTAACAATATTAATTCTTCCAATCCATAAACACAGGATATTTTTCCATTTATTTGTCTTCTAAAATTTCTTTCAACAATATTTTGTAGTTTTCAGTGTACAAGTCTTTCATCTCTTTATTAAGTTTATTCCTAATTACATTAGTATTCTTAATGCTATTGTAAATGGAATTATTTTCTTAATTTTCTTTTCAAATTGTTCATTGTTAGTTACAAAATGATTTTTGTGGTTGATATTGTATGTTGCAGTTTTGCTAAACTCATTTGTTAGTTCTAATGTGTTTTTTTGTGGAATCTTTAGGGTTTTATACATATAAGATCATGTCAACTGTGAACAGAAATAATTTTACTTCTTCCTTTCTGATTTGGATGTCTTTTATTTCTTTTCTTTGCCTGACTGCTGACAGGACTTCTAGTAGTATAATGAGTAGAGGTAGCAAGGGTGGGCATCTTTGCCTTCCTGATCTTACAGGGAAGGGTTTCAGTTCTTCACCATTGAGTGTGATGTTAGATGTGAGCTTTTCATATGTGATCTTTATTATGTGGAGGTATTTTCCTTATAATTCTAGTTTGCTGAGTGTTTTTATCATGAAAGATTGAATTTTGTAAAATGCTTTTTCTCTGTCAACTGAGATGATTATGTCATTTTTGTCCCTCATTCTGTTAATGTAGTATATTGCAATGATTTATTTTCATATGTTAAGCCATCCTTGAGCTCCAAGAATAAATCCTACTTGGTCATGATGTATAATCTTTTTAATACGCTGTTGAATTCAAATTGCTAGTTTTTTGAGAATTTTTTGCATCAATATTCATCAGAATATTGGCCTATAGTTATTTTGTCTTAGAGTATCTTTTGTCTGATTTAGGTATCTGGATAATGTTGGTCTCAAAGAATAAGGTCAAAAGTGTTCCCTCCTCTTGAGTTTTTTGGAAGAGTTTAAGAAGAATTAGTGTCAATTCTTCAAATGTTTGGTAGAATTCTCCGGTGAAGCTACCTAGTCTTAGATGTTCCTTTGTTGGGAAGTTTTTGGTTACTTATTTAATCTCTTTACTACTCTAGGGCTGTCCAGATTTTTATTTCTTCATGATTTAGTCTTGGTACATTATGTTTCCAGAAGTTTATCCATTACTTCTAGATTACATATTTGTTGGTGTATAATTACACATAGTAGTCTCTTATGATCCTTTTTATTTCTGTGAAATCAGTTGTAATGTCTCTTCTTTCATTTCTGATTTTGTTATTTGAGATTACCCTTTTTTTCTTAGTCTAGCTAAAGGTTTGTCCATTTTGTTTCTTTTCAAAAAATCAACTCTTAATTTCATTGATGTTTTATATTTTTCTATTCTCTATTCATTTATTCCTGCTCTAATCTCCTTTTATTTCCTTCCTTCTGCTAACTTTAGGTTTAGTTTGTTCTTTTTCTAGTTCCTTGAGGTGTAAAGTTAGTTTATTGATTTGAGATCTTTCTTCTTTTTTACTGTATGTGTTATGGCTAAAAGTCTCCCTGTTAGCATTGCTTTTACTGCATCCCATGCATTTTAGTATCTTATGTTTTAATTTTCATTTGTCTCAAGATATTTTTTTTTTAAGATTTTATTTATTTGACAGAGAGAAACACAGCTAGAGAGGGAACACAAGCAGGGGGAGTGACAGAGGGGGAAGCAGGCCTCCCTCTGAGCAGGGAGCCCGAAACAGGGCTCAATCCTGGGACTCCATGATCACGATCTATGCTGAAGGCAGATGCTTAACGACTAAGTGTCCCATTGTCTCAAGATATTTTCTAATTTCTTTTGCAATTTCTTCCTCAATATGTTGGTTGTTCAGAATATGTTGTTTAATCTCCACATATTTATGTATTTCCCAGTTTTCCTTTTGCTATTGATTTCTAGTTTCATTCCACTGTGGTTAGAAAAGATATCTTGTGTGATTTCAGTTTCTGGCATTTATTAAGACTTGTTTTTGGCCAAACATGTGATCTATCCTAGAGAACATTTTTTTGTGCTTTAGAAGAATATGTATTCCGTTGTTGGATGGAATATTATATATATGTCTGTTAAGCCCAGTTTGTTCAAAGCTCTTTTCTTATTGACCTTCTATCTTGATGATCTATGCTTTATTGAAAGTAAGGTATTGAAATCTGTTATGATCATGTGACTGTTTCTCCATTTGGTTCTGTCAATACCTGCTTCATATATTTGGGTGCTCTGCTGTTGGGTGCATATACAATTATTTTGTCTTTCTGGTGACTTGAACCTTTTATCATCACATAATGTTTTACTGTGTCTCTTATGACAGTTTTAGACTTAAAATCTATTTTGTCTAATATAAGTATAGTCAGCCCTGCTCTCTTATGGTTACTATTTGCATAGGATGTCTTTTTCCATCCTTTCACTTTCAGTCTAAAATGAGACTTGCATATCTATTTCTACATTACAGATATTTCATAACTAAAGTGAGTCTCCTGTAGACAGCGTATTCTTGGATTTTTTTTAATCCATGCAGGCACAGTATGTCTTTTAATTGGGGAGTTTAATCTATTTACATTTAAAGTAATTAACGATAAGAAAGAACTTACTATTCCCATTTTGTTAATAGTTTTCCATATGCCTTGTACTTATCTTGTCTCTCTTCTCTCTTGCTGCCTTCTTTTGTGTTTCATTGATTTTTGTGTGTGTGCATGTGTGATGGCATGCTTTGATTCAGTTCTAGTTTTCTTTTATGCATCCTCTATAGGTATTTTTTGTGTGTGTGATTACCACGGGGATTACCTAAAACATCTTATAACTATCTATTTTAAACTGGTAACTTCAATCACATATAAAAACACTACTCCTTTTTTATATCCCCCACACTTTGTTACTGATGTCACATATTACATCTTTTTATTTTATGTCCAGTAACAAAGTTTTATATTTTTATGTTTTTATCTTCAAATTCTATATATGAATTAAAAGTGACATACATAGCCCATTACAACATGACAGGATTCTGTATCTGTCTTATATTTAACTTTATCAGACAGCTTTATATCTTCATAAGCTTTGGTGTTGCTGTCTAGTGGTCTTTTGTTTCAACTTGAAGGACTGCCTTTAGCCATTCTTGCAAGGCAGGTCTAGTGGTGATGAACAACCTCAGCTTTTTTTTAATCTCCATTATTTTGGAAGAACTGTTTTGCCAGATATATTATTCTTGGTTGTCAATTTTTTTCTTTCAGGACTTTGAATATATTATCCTATTCCTCTCTGGTGAGGTATCTGTTGATAATCTTATGGGTGCCCCCTTGTACATGATGAGTTACTTTTCTCTTGCTGCTTTCAAGATTTTCTTCATCTGTCTTTTGGTAGTTTGATTATAATGTGTCTTGATGTAGGCCTCTTTGAGTTCATCTGAGTTGGAGACCTTTCAGCTTCTTCAATTTAGGTGTTTGGGAAGTTTTCAGCCATTATTCCTTCAAATAAACTCTCTGACCCAATCTCTCGTCTCCTTCTAGGGCTTGGTACGTAATGCTGTCCCGTAAGTCCCTTAGACTTTCTTCACTTCTCATTTTTTTCTTTTTTTTTTTTCCCCTCTGACTTGATCATTTCAAATAACCTGTCTTCAAGTTCACTGATTCTTTCTTCTATTTGATAAAGTCTGATCTTGATCACCCTCTAGTGAAGTTCTCAGGTCCATTATTATATTCTTGAGCTCCAGAATTTGTTTGATTCTTTTTTTATAGTTTGTATCATTTTATTGGTATTCTCACTTTGTTCATGTATTGTTTTCCTGATTGCATTTAGATCTCTATCTGTGGTCTCTCATAGCATATTGAACTTAAAATGATTATTTTGAATTCTTTGTCAGGTAATTTGTAAATCTCCATTTCTTAAGAGTCAATTTCTGGATATATATTTTTTCCTTTGATTCTAGCCATATGGGCCATGTTTCCCTTTCTTCCTGTGTTCTTTTTTTTTTTTTTATGTTGTGATATATGCATTTGAAAACACAGCCACCTTTTCCAGAAAGAAAAAAGAAAGAGGAAGAAAGGGAGTGAGGGAAGGAAGGAGGGAAAGAAGGAAGAAAGTAAGCAAGCAAGCTTGAAACAGCTCAAGCCTCTAGACATATCAATTTACAGAGAATACAGAAAACAGAAGCTCATATTAAATGACAATCTGGGCATGTAATTGGCAAAATTCAGACTGTCTAAGAAAATCTATAGGACAGAAAAATCAGTGTCTATGACAAAGTGCAAGAGAAAAAAAATAAAAGGATATAAAGAAACTTACAGATTAAGAAGCACTTTAAAAAAATACCTGATACTTAAGTTATATTTCTATTCTTTCATATAATGCTCTTACACACAAATATTTAGGTAATAAATACAAGGACTTTATACAATGACACACAAAATAAAATCTTTCATCCAGCAAAATTCCGTGTGTGTGTGTGTGTGTGTGTGTGTGTGTGTGTATGTGTGTGTTAACTGCGATTTTCTTAGAATACCAAAAATAAAAGAAAGGAATTTAGATCTCTTCTTAGGAAGCCAATTAAAGAATGATAAATCCAAATAGCATGTTAAGAAGTCATTAAAAGTAATAATGAGGGGTGACTGGGTGGCTCAGTCAGGCAAGTGTCTACCTCTTGATTTGGGTTCAGGTCATGATCTCATGGTGGTAAGGTTGAGCCCTGCTTTGGGCTCTATGTTGGGTATGGAGCCTGCTTGGGATTCTTTCTCTCCCTCTCCCTCTGTTCCCTGCAGCCCACTCGCATGTTCTCTCTTTCTCTCTCTCTCTCAAAAAAGAAAAATGTAATAATGATGTTCATATGATGTTTGTTGCCATGAAAAAAGTCCAAAACTAGTAAGTGAAAAAAAATGCAGGTTACTCAATGACATGCAAAATATAAATTCATTTATTTAAAATAGTACACAAGGATCTAAATATATATATAGTTCTCTGGAAGGACAATAACCAAAATGTTAATAGAGAATTAATAGCTTTAAATGATGGGAATACGATTTTGAGTCATGAGAATATGATTTATTTTTACTTTATTATTTATCCCTTTCTGTATTGTTCAAAATTCAAATGTGTGTGTATGTGTATTATATTTTTAGAATGTTTTGTTTCTATCTTCTAGAATAAAACCTTCCATTCACTAATCACTTAATCTCAATTTGATACTTAAAAAATATTCTCTTCTCCAAAGACACAGAGAGAAAGGAAATAAATTGAAAGTGAAGGTATGCATTCCATTCTTCTATTCCATTTTACTCAAAACATTGGGAGGCCAGATTAGGTTCTACCTGTTAGTAAGTTCACTTTCAGAAGAAAACTGCTCATATTTTAGAAATGAATTAACCCTTTCAGAACACAAGTGTAGCAATGATTATGCAAGGATACAGGATGAGTTCATTCTGATGTGATCCATAGAGAAATCCCACATACCTAGTGTACACAGGGTATGAAACCAAATAAGGTCAAGGACTTCTGGCTCTACCTTTACATCATCATTAATAAGTGGTCATGTTACCATTCTAAATAATGCTGGATTATACACCCAAGGTATATACTTAAAACACCAGCAAAGCAGAAGTAGCAAAATTAATTTTTAAAAGACTTTGATAGAGAATATTACTTTGGATATAAACTTAATACTCATTTACATTTATTCATTCAAAAAATATTTATTGGGCACCCTCCATAGCCCAGATTCAGTGCTAAGTTCAAGAAGAGTGATGAACAAGACAGTGACATTCTAAGCCCTCCTAGAATTTGCACTTTAATACAGCAACACATTTTCAGCTAAATAAATTTCTTCTGGTTGCCACAGAGTAATAGTGATCAAGAACACTGACTCTGGAGCCAAACTGTTAGGTTGTAATCCCACTTCACCCATTTACTAGCTGTATAACTTTGGGCAAGTTACTTAACATTCTTTGCCTCAGTTTCCTCAGCTGGGAATAATAATACCTATTTTCAAAGTTTTTTTTTTAAGTAAGTTAATCAAGAAGAAAAGTACTTAGAAGAGAGCTGACACATGAATTAAAGAGTAAGGAAAAAATTCATACATACAGGATTTTATTAGGTTTTTCATAGAGATATCAGCATGGATTACAACAAGGTGCATAAAAGCACTTAATTTTTAACAAAAATATACTTATTTTCTTTGTATTCAAAAATTTTTGAGATGGTCTGGAAACTGGGGATTGAAAAAATAGTATCATATTTGATATGTGGGTCTATTTGGCAGAAACATACTCCCAGATGGAAACTCTCCTTAAGAACCTATCATTCTCTGTAATCATGTCTTTGTTTGCTTATTACATTTCCCATTTAGAAAGAAAGAAAGAAAGAAAGAAAGTTAGCTCCAAGAGGACTATACTGCCAGTGCCCAAGACAATGCCTGAAATAAATGGGTGATCAATGTTTTTGTAGATGAATGAACAGAATTCCCATAGCACAAAACTCTGAACCCAGTCGAATTTGTAGTAAATGTTTTTGACAAGTTTGGAAAGCCAAAATCCTCATAAAAAGTATGGAACTTTAAATATTGTATATTAAAATAATCATTACTTAAAAACAGGATTGTTCACGTTAGTTGTAGTATATTTTAATACAAGAAGGATGGGGTAAAAGGAATAGAATGGTATATATGAGTAGAATATACTCTTCTTTAATAGAGTCTTCTTAGCATTTGTGTTCCATAAAAATAAATAGTATTTCTTGATTCTTTCCATTCTGGTATTGTTCTTTTTAATTTTTGCTATGAAACAAATTAGTTCATTTTCTCTTCTTTGAGAGAAAAAAAATGATCAAGTTCCTTGTTGTTTTGGTCATAGTTTTAATTTACATCCATTTCAAGATCACATATTAAGAGAAATCTGACTTACCACAAGCAGTAAAGTTTTAGTGTTTGAATCAAATCACTAAAGACAATTTTTTAAAAAAAACTTTTTCACATTTCATAGCCCCAAGATCCTCATTACCTAACCTGTATAACTGTGCCTACAGTTTAATTCCAAAGAAATAACATGTAACATCTTTCAATTATACCCTTTTCTTTTGAAACAAGTTATTTACATTTTTATGGGAATTATTTGCTGTGATTGAAGATTAACAACATAATGGAAGTAGTCACAGCTGTTTTTTTCCCTGTTATGTTACCTATAGGTGGAAAAATGAGAAGCTTTGATTATGCAAATTAAAACAGAATCTATTATCTTCTTCCTGATCTATGTCCTGATCACAGAGGGTTTTTAAGCAATGTTAGTTTCACACATTAGGAATCACCATCAGTTAACTACTGCTAACCGATAGGCTATATTTGCAGACTCTATCAGTTTGACCTAGCTTCCAGAGCTTAATGGTCCTCCAGGCTAAAAGAGAAAGCTGATCCATCAGGCTTGCATTAGCATAGAATCACACTCAAAGCTTATTGATGTGTGTTCAGCATAACTACCACGCCCAGAACCCAACTCAGTCCATTATTTTCATTTTATCTCAAGTCATTTGTATGGCTGTCTGCCCCAGTTAAAGCTCCAGCAAGACTGGTACTTAAATGAATTTGTGAGAAAGGAGACAAATGCCCCCTGAACTTTCAGCACTTTGCTATCAAGGCATGCTAACATAAAATATACTAGTACTCTTAGGTCAACTTAGTGAGCCTATCAAGAATAGCCTATCGCAGGGGGTAAAAAGTCACTTACTACCCTATTAGCCAACAAGGAATGTAATGATTAAATGATTTTTTTTAACTGTAATTTTAAAGCACTGCTCTGATTTCTGCTGAAAGCTATTTATAAAAAATAAATTTCATAACAGCTATGTCTTTGCTGCTTAAATACCTTTCTTTTTTAAAATACAGAACACACACTAAAATAAGTGTTCCCAGTAATAATACATTTCATCACCTAGGGAAATGTTACATTTAACGGTAACAAGAAAAACAACAATCTATAACAACTAGGCATTTAATGTGCATAAAACCCCATAATAAGAAGAGATTTAATGTGTGCATAAGCCCTGTAATGGGTTTGTATATAATCAGGCATTTGAGGTATACATAAAATCACTTTAATTGTAAATCTTTAAAATGAAAATAAAGTGCTTCTGTAGCTGTTTTGAATATACAATATTGAAATTCTAAAGCTGGTCTTCAAAACTATTTTTTATGAATTTACATAGTGCTTACAGCTATAATTCTGAGGGAATCTGAAAAGGGTACTGTTCCCAAACCTTTTTTTTTTTCTAATTTTATTTAGGCAGAATCTAAAGACTACAAAGATGAAGTGACTAGCCCAGATCCCACAGTGAATTAGTGTAACTAAAACTCAAAAAGTTGGTTGTGAATTTGTTTATCTGTCACTTAGAATTCAGCAATATTTTTGCCCCACTGTTGGTCTTATTGCTATACTTGGGAGAGTATAACTGATTACTGATTTCCAAAGAAGAAAACCATTTAAACATGAGGATTTCTGCTCCAACTATAGTCAAGATCATGAGGCCGAGATAGGCAGGGTACCTGAGCCAAAATATTTTTTCTTATAAGCCCCTTCTTCCTAACCATATTTACAGGTAAAGCAAAGAAAAGAGAGAGAGAAAAAAAAGGAGAGTTATTGGTGGTGATTTCTTTAATTTTCCCCTAGTTCCTTTCCTCCAAAAGAGAGAGAGAGGTCATGTAGAAAAGGAAAGTTGGCTATAGCTCTTTTTCATTCTAAGCTCCTTCCGCTTCCTTCATAAGAGTACAGATTTCTGAAATAAATTTGAGAATGAGAGGGTAAGAGATCTAATAAGGGGTCAAGAAAGACCTAAATATTCTCCTGAAGCAAAAAGAGTTAAACATCCACTAATAACCTATTCCTTTCAACTACCTAGATCCTGTTATTTCTCTTAATAAAGGACTAGAATGTTTCCCAACACTACAGTCAGGATGCAGCCAATCATATCTAATCTAATTCTTCCATCCATCACTAATGGATATTTAAGTCCTCCATCACTAGTGAAAATAACGAACATTTATTTTCACACACACACACAGCATGGAGACATAAATATCTTTTCGTTCAAGTTGCATATTTCAAGAGTATCTAATATTTGCTGGCAATATGTTAGAATTCATGTTGATCTGACTTCCGTTGAACAAATATCTGAATTTGACAGAGCACAATTTAGGTTACAAAGATAGGCAGCATATAGCCAGTCCCTTACTGTCATGGAGTTTACTACAAAGGGTGGAAGCCATGATTTCAACATTTTATAAATCCCACCCCATTAATACGTATGATTGATAAATGTCAATCAAATTAAACTGAGTTTTTGCTTTGACTTTCTTTTTTCAAAATCGTGATAACCAGTAACTTCAACCTTTCAGTTAACAAGCCAGGTCTTTAACAAGGAATATTCCAGCTATAATGGATTCTTCTTCTTTTTTTTAAAGTTATAACAATGTAACTAGAAATAGAAAATGAATTCTGAAACAACAAAAATAAGAGATTACTTGTATCAAGCTCTTTCCAAATGCCAAGCATTGTTCTAAGGACTTTAAATGTTTCACTCATTTGATCTTTACACTAACCCTGGAAGACAGGCATGGCCTTTGTTATTTTATAGAATAAGGGAACTGTAGCAAAAAGAAGTTAAATAACTTGGTCAAAGTTCTATAGCTGATAAGATATGACGCTGAAACCCAGGCTTCAGATAGAATATTTCTTAACCATCACAAAATATTCACTCTCAAGACACTAGAGTTTACTTTAAGAACTATCAACTGGAGTGTTTCACTGGACCATATCCCATTAAATTCTTCCAGCTGCAATGGATGATAATTGGGTCGGAAACCTTCTCAGTATCTTGCAAACCACTGCCATATCATGTTTTCCTCAAGTCTTCCACAGGGTATCATGGCAACTCAATTTCTTCCCCTTTTCCTGCACTACTTAGACTTGAAAGTACAGTTTAAAGGGAGAGTAGACAGAAAGGATTAAGCCAGATAATACAGAAAGCATTTACTAGAATTAATGGTGACTTCCTTCATCTTGCCTGTCTTTTGAGCTAAGCCTCCTTCTAAAAATCAGATTGCTAGTCTTGGTTTTGGCATCACCAGCCCTGCTTTCATTTTGCCACTGGTTTCCTCCCCAAGAATAGTATCGCCAAATGTGACATTAATTAGTTCAGCACCTGGGTACCTATGGGTGCCTTCTCAAATTATTCCTCAGTCACGAAAATAAAAATACCCTTCAGGTACTTGGGTTAGCACCCCAGTTTGCCATAGAGAAGCAAGACTAATGTGACCATGGACCTTCTGCCTCACACAAGGTCCACTATCCACAAGTAAACCAAGATTTCAAGAGGGTCATTTCACAACAAAATCAAGAGCTCAAAGTTCAGGCTACAAACTCATGGCACCGTTGCTAGAAATAAACTAGATCCTGTTAGATGAACAATATCCTCTCTAAGTTTAAATAAAATAAATGTTTATTGAGGTGCACCAATTCTTTCATGTCAGGAAATTCCTTCTATTCACTGATATCATACAATTGTAAATAAGAGTACAGTAGTGACCTAACAGGAAAGTTTCTCCAAATATGTTCCACTTGTACACAGATTCATTGCTACATTATGCTTGGGGACATTATGTCTTGCAAGAGGTAAGTAAGATCGAGAAATAGACCAGGAATGAAAAAGTCTACTGGCTAATAAAGATCATTTGCTTTATCTTCCTAAATTGGAAAGTCCCTAAGCAAGACTGGCACTCAGTCACTAGCCCTTTGGGAACCTACCAAAGGTACCCTGGAAGGTACCCTGGAAGCATGGAAGGGCAATCAAGATGCAGGAATGGAGGTTCCTGACAATGTATTTGGAAGGAGATGACTCTGACAGTTGTAAATCCCCAATGCTATAGACTTAGAGGTTCTTTTACTGGTTGGAACGTGACTGGATAGTAGGCGAAATATTCAATTTACTTACTTAACTCACCCAATTTCATCAAATAATGTATTGCTACTTTATTCAGACTACATTTAACACAAATCCTCAATGTTGAACCTAAAGTTTCCACTGTAAAAGCTCTAATAGTTAGCTGCATGTAAAAAAATAGCAATTAAGTTTCTCAGTTGTTGCTGAAAAGAAGAAAAATGAAATCATTTACTGTGATTTAACCTATTATTTCTATGAGTTTTTAAATATACCCATTTTATTCAAGAATTGTAAAACATTACTGGGTCCCATGGGTAGCTCAGTTGGTTAAGTGACTGTCTTCAGCTCAGGTCATGATCCCGGAATTACGGGATCAAACCCCACATCAGGCTCCCTGCTTGGCAGGAAGCCTGCTTCTCCCTGTCTTACTCACCCTGTTTGTGTTCCCTCTGTAGCTGTGTTTCTGTCAAATAAATAAATAAAATCTTAAAAAAAAAAAGGAATTGCAGAAAAAATTTCTCCAACTTTTCTAAGAATTGTCAAAGTTAGACATCACATCCCCTTAAAAGAATTTCTCCAAAATATGCAGTCAGGCAAATTATTCTCCTTCTTTCCTTCCATGCTATTCTAATTCTTATTTCCATTAAGACAACACTGCCTCAAGCTTTATGCCCATTTCCAAAGACTCTTCTGTTTCTAAAAAGCTACTTCTTTGCAACTCTCAAAGACTAAAAAGTAGCATTGAAAAACACATTTTATGGTCACTCTTAGAGTCATTATACTAGACTGAACGTATCACTCATGGCACATGGGAAAAAAAGAGGAAATTTGATTTTAAACCTAGGTCCGAGAGATGATGTCTAAGTAATTCATTAAAATATGCATTAAATGCTAATTCCATACTCTAACATTCACATCTGTCCCCAAAAATGGACAACAAATTTACTTTTAATAAAAACGTGTGCTCTATAAACTACATGATACAGATTTCCTTAAACTAAACTGAATCCATTCTCTGTACTAAAGATGACAAAAATTATCCCACTAGCTGAATTTCACTGCCAAGCTGTCAACTTGAATTTCTTCTGTTTAAAAATAGCTGTTCATTACATTCAGTAATGGGCTGTCAAAGCACTACAGCACTGAACCTGTATCATACACAGAAGCAATTGGGCAATGTGCATTATTATGTTTAGATTACTTGCATTCTTTACAAGACCCCTGGGCTAATTTTAAATGAGATGGTTCACTTGAACTAACTCAAAATCTATTTTATCTTACCTTAAAGCTAATACATATTTTCCATTTATGACTCGCTAGTGCAAGCATTAATAGAAGGTAAGACAAAAAAACTCACTGAATATATGAGTGTAAGTGAACATGCACATATGTGTGTTTATGGGTTTATATGTGGTTTTGCTCCCTGTCGTCCTATCTATTTTTAATAATAGATGATTGAATTACAACACTGGGCACACCGAATTAGATAATGTTGCCAACATGTGAGCAAGCATTGTCGTCTCCATGAATACATGATAGGTTGTTAACTGGAAGCATCACTCCTAAAGCAGATAGTGTTTGATATTTCAGCCTAGTGAATCAATTAGACATCTTTTTAACTAGTTAATGCATAATAATTCACCATCTAATTGAGTATGGAATATTGTGAACAACTCGAAAAAAGCACATAAAATCCACAGCTGGATCATTCTTTCACAGCATGATAGCATAACCCTAAAGGCCTGCGACAACAGCTACGGGATATCAAATAGATGACAACTAAACTGGTCACAAATGACTTGTAAATACACATAATGAATGCAAGGACCAGGTTAATAATTTTTTTTTTTATCTTCACAAGTCTTTATTTTCATTAATACACAGAAGCTACTGATAGGGTCATGTGAGAAGAGACTGTAATAGTCACAACATTGAAAAATCAGTCTTACTTTTAAAAAATCATCTCCAGATTCCTACCTCAGACTATCAGGGCTATAATAATTTGCAAACTCATAGACTCCATGGTCAGTGAAGGTAAAATAAACTTTAGTATTTCAGCAAGATTAAAACTCTATAAGCCAAATCTGCCAAAGAAAATATTTCAGGGCAGGAATAAGAAAAAGGGGGTAAGCATACACACATTATATTTCAGTGTGGCTTCTGTGAGTGGCTAACAGTTGAATAAAAACAATATGAAAAACACCCAAAAGATTCAGCTATTGTATTTATTTACTTTGAGGACAAAATATTCTGTCTAAAATTTGAGATAATCAGAACTATGTCTACCTAGAAGCCTAATAAGCATGATTTATCGATGCTTTTCACACTCCAAGATACACTGGAAATAAGAAAATTTATTCTATTTTAAACTAATATTCATTCTCAGATACATCCACATTTTATTCCTAACACTCTCCAAACACTTCATTTCCTTGTGGCCCCTTTAACAACATGGAAAATGAATCCAGCCAAAAATCCATTTTTGATGTAATTGCCCTATTTCAGCTAAAAATGCCTAAATTGCCCTTTTCAACCACCAACCAAATATAAATGGGGTATAGTGAACAGATTTATAATTAAGAATCAGTTTTGTGTTTTGCCAACTGGTTAAATAGGTGCTAATGCCAATACCTAAACTATATTGTGTCTGCATCACTCTACTTAAATAAGAGAAAAATTAAAATACCTATTTTTTTCAAAAACGAAGTAACTTACTGTGGCTATTTGGTTATGACATGCAGTCAAAATAGAAAACCTCTCGCCAAAACTTTATTATGAAAAATTTTAAATATATAGCAAATGTGAAAGAATTTTACAGAGAAGACCCATATACCCACACATCTAGAAGCTATGGCTAACATTTTACTATGCTTGAATATTACAGACTGATCTGACAGAGAAATTTTTAATCAAAGATAAACATGTTTCAGAAGAAAAAATTAAATAACGAGTAGCAAAAAGAGTGTAACACTTTACTGAATAATGAACCTAAGAGGTTAATAGTTACTGTTTTTGATTGCAGCCAGATTCTCATAAACAGTCATCTCCATTTTTAAAAACTATGATATCCCTTGGTCTTAATAAAAGGCAAATAGTCTAAATTAATTCTACATTAGATTCTGATTATTATATCTTGATTTGAAGGGCAAAATATGACTGTAATGTTGGAACACACTTCATTACTTGGTAAGAATATAGACCAAGAAACAAAAAATCATTTGTTTTTAATTACAAACTAAGAATTAGGATAATGGTTTTACTAATCATTAGTGTAACAGAAACTGAAACTATTCTAATTTAACATTATACCTGCATAATACTTACATTATGAAAAACAACTGTTCTACCTCAAATCTCTACTTTGGCAAAAGAATACCACCCATGGTACTCTCTCTAGGAGCCAAATGGGTTTCTTCTACTGCTATACAATTATCTTCTTATTACCATATAAAATTCCAGCAGATTTAGAAAGTTAACATTCTTCTCCTTTTCGATTATTTTATGTATGCAGAAAAGAAGTTTTAAAAGTTGAGTCACAAACAAGAATACCAGCTTAGCAACTAACTTTCATTTTCTCAGAGGAACATTTGCAAAGAATGTTCAGTACTGTTTCCTTCAATCCTTTGGGCACTTCCTGCAATACTTCACCAGGTCAGAGAGCATAGGGATTGAAGAAACAATAGGTAAGGTACATCTTTAATGCTCAAATAATCTTTGATACATTAAAGACTTAAGTGGAAGAAAAATTCCTAAATCTCAAAGGCCACTATTATTTAAATAATTTTAACAAGTATTATTAAAACTAGAACACTGATATCTGTTTTATTGAAATATTTCTCATACTCCAAATTATTCTGGGGTCCACACAGAAAGAGTGAATTGTACTATTTATTTCTACTTTTTTCAAAAAATAAAAAAGTGTACATTAATTAGAAGTGAAAAAGCGTTTCAATAATTTTTTCCCAAAATTGAAAGTGACTTTAATTTGAATATTCAGTTTTGAGACTATACATGAACATTCATAAGTAAAACTGTATCTAAAAATACATTAGTGTACACAAAATATTCTTAATTACTACAAACTATGTTTAAGCAAGTTTAGAATGCTTCATATAGCCTTTTAACGTTTTTATTTGTTGACTAACCAACAATGTTTGGCATAATTAACGCTAAGATCTTCAAAACTCAATGACTGAAAATAATTGCTTCTCTTTTCTTTCCTGAGTACTCTGAAGCCCAACCTAAAGATTTAGAGCTGACTGGACAAATATAAAGGATGTCAAACACAGTGACCGCTGACATGCCATTCAAGGCACATGGAAGAGAGTTCAGGCTTGAATGCTTCTAAACTGCTCATTGGTAAGATCAGCTATCAGTGCGACACCGTATAAGTCAGCATTACTCACTGAGCCTGCTATGACCTTAAAATCATTGCTCCTGGGGCATGTTCATCCACCAATTAGTTTATATGCTCACCAGAAATCCACCGCTCAGTAAATGCACTGGTCCCTCATTCCACAGTGTTGATGAAGTGTGTGTGATGGCTTTCTCTTTGCAACTTGACCCCAAAAGCTGACCTATCTCAGGCTAAAGCATTCAAGTCACTTGAGCACCCTTTGGTTTTCGTGGATTTTGTTACCTTACTTAAAAAACTACCACAGTTTAGCTGACTTGGCAAACACAAACATTACGGTGATTATGAAATGCCTATGCAAACAAAATAGAAGTCAGTATTGAATTTTCCAGTTTTCTTCACAAAAGTGGTAGGTCAAACATCCGCTAATACTTTCAAAAGAAGAAACTTCCTTGCTGTTTTTAAACGATTATAATTAGCATAAGTCTGCCAATCCTATCTTTTCTAAAATTTTGAAATTACTCTCCTTTTGGGCAGGGTAAAGTCCAATGAATAAAAGTAGACATATTTGAAAAAAAAGCTTTAAGATGATATGATAAGACACAAAAAAAGATTGGATCTGGAAATGAGGAAAAAATAAAAGGAAAAAAAAAACCCTCCAAGTTTTCTTGATATTGATGTACAAAAACTGAGGGCACAGCCAAAATGAGATATTTAAGCAGGAAACTAGTGGTCGGTCACACAAGTAAAAATGCCATGCGCGTAACTGTAAACAGTTAAACAAAAGATCCCAGCCCGGGAGCTCTATCAGAAGAGAGACTGCTAGTTCAGAAACATGTGTGGGTTTATTTTTAAATAATTTGAGGAGAGAGCTTGGGAACAAAACTGTCCTGATTCTTCCCCTTCAGGTTCCCACAAGAAGAGAAAACGTTTCCTTATTCTTACGACAAAGGAAGAAGAAAACTAAGGGGTCAGCCTTGAACTCATTTCCAACCTGCTTCTTGGAAAATGATCCAATTGAGGTGTTTGGCCTTTTCTTTAGTAGCTTTATTTAGATAAATTTACATGCCATAAAAGTTCGCCTCTTTAAAGTCTACGACTCAATGGTTTCTCATGTATTTACAGAATTGAGCAATTGCTGCCACAACCAATTGTAGAACGTTTTCATGACTCCAAAAAGAAATCCTGTACTGTTTAGTACTCATTCCCTCGTCTCTGCCAGAGGCAACTACTTCTATCTTCTGTCTCTATAGATTTACCTGTTCTACACAGTTCATACAGATGGTATCATGTAATATGTGGGGTTTTTTTTTTTTAAGATTTTTTATTTATTTGAGAGAGAGAAACACAGCCAGAGAGGGAACACAATCAGGGGGAGTGAGAGAGGGAGAAGCAGGCTTCCCGCCGAGCAGGGAGCCCGATGTGGGGCTCGATTCTGGGTCTCTGGGATCATGACCTGAGCCGAAGGCAGTCGCTTAACCAACTGAGCCACCAAGGCACCCCAATATGTGGGGTTTTGTGACTGGCTTCTTACAGTCAGGTTTTCAAGGCTCATTCCTATCCTTTTTGTGGTTGAAAAATATTTCATTGAAAATTTATAGCACATTTTGTTTACCCATTTATGATTGGGTCTCACAGCAATACAAAATAACACCTGAGAATAATAGTTTAAAACATCTGTTTATAGATAAACATTAGTGAAAAATCACCTTATAGATGTGAATTAATGTCTTATTAGCTATTTGTGCATTCTTAGTTGGGTAAACTTGATTGACTTATAGAATTAGTAACATTGATTTATTAGATATAAACTGCAAAATTGCTAAACTTTAATAACAATAAGAATTAATCACTCTGAAAAGTTGGTAAAAATAACCAAAGAGCAACATTTAAGTACTTAAATTATATATATACGTGATGCTCCATGACCCAGTGATCCTACTCCTGGGTACATAGCCCAGAGAGATTCTTACATAGCATTACTGACAGTGGTAGAGAACTGCAGGCAACCTAGGGGAGTGGAGAGGCAAAGTGTGTCGGAAGCTCATCATGTAATACACCATGTATTTACCAGATGCAACAAACTGAATGAATACGCAGCAATGTTGATAAATCTTGTAGTACAACACTGAATGAAAATAATTAAGGAAAAGAATATAACCTCTAGCAAAATATCCATTATATAAATTCAAAATACACAAATCAATCAACAGTATGCATTTTATAAGGACACAGTAAAATAAACAGATATGAATAAAAAAAAAACAAAGTGGCCATGCAGGACCCATGATAATAGTGTGCCACAAACTGAAAAGCGTAAGTTACTCAACCCTCTATATCTAGGGTCACAGTAAAATTTTTGGTGGGTATTATTTTTCAAAAACATTTGCTCTCCTTACCTGGTAAAGGAGTATACCTTTCCACCCTAATGACAATAAAGGTAGCCATGTAAACCGCTCTGGCAAATAACATGTGAAAAAAGTGTTTGAGGCCCAGTACATCATTCACTATGCTTCTTTTCCACCTTGTACAATTGTTCTGGAACTTGATTCATCATCCTGGGTCCCTGATTGAAGACAATGTGGACCAGAGCCACAATAAACCCAAGGTAAACATGCAACACAAAAAAAACTTTGGTGTTGCAAGTCACTGAAATTAGGGGTCAGGTGGTTTGTTATTGCAGCACTATCTATCCCATTATGACTGATACATTCACATACAGCTACATGATAACTAAATCTCCTCCAAGTTTACTTATCCAAAACCACTGCACAGTACTAATGTGATACAGGTTGGGGGGAATAGAAAATATAGCCCTTAACTCAAGCGATTTTATTAAAGAGATACATAAAACAGGAGGAGAATAAGACGAAAAATCATACTCGATGATGAGTTATAAAATGTGGGTTTTAATCCTACTCTTTCAACACATTATTCAAATGCCTTAGGCGAAATCTCTTAACTACCCTGAACCTCCATTTCCTTATCTGAAAAATTAGGAGAAGGTACACTCTAAGCTCCAAGCCTTTTCTAATTCTGAGGTTCTATTTTTCTATAACAAAGTAATATTTAGATGGGTCATATATCCACTAAATAAAAATAGAACTTTAAGTGGAGATAAATTAAAATTATTTATCCTTGTTATAAATGGTTCACTATACCAAAATTTTGTTACTTATCAGGAATATGAGTTACATCAAACACAGAACACTCGGGTAACCAAGTATAGACTGCCTTCATAAATGCAAAGGGCAAAGACTGATAAAAGACCTTGATCTGGACCACCAAGAGGTGGAAAACAGAGTTGGAAGGAGGCCACTGGCTCTAAACTCGGGTTGTTTAAGTAAATGAGAATGTAAGGGAAAGAACAAATTCAGAAGACTCTGAGAATGAATAACCAGCACTACTGAACCTGACATAATTGACATTCAATAAATATTTGTTCACTGGATACAGATTCTCCAACTTTTCAATTAAGAAATTTTACTTTTTCCAAATAAACACAAAGACCCACCTATTGACGCATGATATTACCAAGACCCTTTCTCTTCCAGTAAAGAACACTTCCCATGAGATTAAGACCCCAAATAAACTGTTTCAGGCTTTTTCTACTACCTTTGTTCTTTGTTCAGGCAAAGAACAGGATGCGCTGAGAAATAAGCTACTTAATGCCTCATGTGTCTCATCATGCCCCCTTGCCAGTGTCCCACACCATCCCCAACCCTAGCCCATAACCATCATGCTCATTACATGCCACGCTTAGCAGCCTCCTGATATACTTACATGTCTAGCTACTTGTGTATAAGGGAGAAACTTTGCTTAAAGAAAAAGAAGTATATTCATATTAAGCTCTTATTCAAAAGTTCAGCAAATGTATTCTTCCCTCAGAGTTACATATAATATCATGTCTATTATCAATTCTTTCTTTAGTCTCTTTGTCATCATTCAGGTATCTCTTGCTTCAAGATTAGTCATGGTTTGATCAGTCCAATCTGCACACAATGATGTGTCCTTCCCTGACTCTAGACATTGCTGATTTCTCTAATCCTCAACACATGCAGACTTTGGAAGATTTTACATTGGATGATCTTCAGTTTAGCATGTAATTTGGTATTATCCTGTACTATTTTTGTTTATTTTAAGTCAGATAGTGAGTATGCAATGACTGGTCAGAGGGAGGGCACGGATGTCTTTCTCAGATTACAAAAGTTGTACAAAAGAACACAAGTTCTAGGAGTGAGAGAGGATTCAAAGTATCCTAACACTTCAAAAAGCAGAGCAATCAGTGAATGGGACAATTAACATAGACTTAATTCTAATCAGCGTCTTTAAGCTCAGAGCAGTATCTGACCTATAAGAATTCTCTACACCTTTTAGCTTTACCACCCTGGGGCAGATATTATCATTGCTGTTGTTGCTATTTTATTATTATTAGGCAGAAAACACAGTGATTCAAAGATCCTCTAAATCAAATCAAACAGCAGGCCCACCTGATAGCTTGACTTCAGTCTCATGAGATTGCCAAAATCACACAGTTTAGCTCTCTTAACTGACCTTCAAAATTTGTGAGATAAAAAATGTTTATTGTTGTTTTAAGCCACTAAGTTTTGGGGTAATTTGTGCAGCATCAGTTAACTAATATGCACAACTTCCCCTTAACTCTCATTGGCCAGAATGTGTCCCAAGGCTATCCACCCAAGGGAGTCCAGGCAGTCTTTTCAATGGGTACATTTTTGCCCTTAAAAAAAAAAAGAAAGAAAGAAAGAAAAGAAAAGAAAAGAAAAGAAAAGAAAAGAAAAGAAAAGAAAAGAAAAGAAAGGAAGTGAAATCTGAGTTTTGGTTCTATTTTAAAGGAAGAAAGCAATGGAAATGGACATCAGGTATATAGCTGCTCACTTTCTCCTTCTCCTTCAATTCAGTGTTCTCCAGGAAGAAAAACAGTCTTCAGAAAGGAAGAGAAAGAAACAACATAAAGAAGAAAACACAGCCCACAATAAGTAACAAAAACAAAAGAAGATCGAGTAGCTGCTTTAAGAGGGTTTGAATCTCCAGTAAAAGCCATCTATATTTCACCATAACTAACTAAATTTGAAACTTGTATCTGCAATCCACTGTCAGTAATCACACTGAGGATCATGACAAATGACTGAAAGAAGGAAACAGGAGGATGGAAATGCTGTTATGATTTTCTGGAAAAGATACGTAAGTACACATAAAAAACTTGAGCATAGCTTAATGTCCATGATAAAATTCTATAAGTGATTATTAACTAAGTAGTTCATACATATTTAGTTTTTTTTTTTTTTTTAAGATTTTATTTATTTGACAGAGAGAAACACAGCCAGAGAGGGAACACAAGCAGGGGGAGTGAGAGAGGGAGAAGCAGGCTTCCCGCTGAGCAGGGAGCCCATGTGGGACTCAATCCCAGGTCTCCGGGATCATGACCTGAGCCGAAGGCAGTCGCTTAACCAAGTGAACCACCCAGGCGCCCCTATACATATTTAGAAAATGATGCAGTGTTCAAGTGTAGACCAAAAAGATGCTAAGCAAAAGTGTGAGAAGTGACAGAAGGTTCTTTCTTGTCCCTTAACCTTGCCTTTGACTTTTCAAGATTTTAAGCAATGATTTAAGATATAAAAGGGATGCCAACCAAATCCTCATGTGACATACCTGGGAATGATACATATAATAACAGAATCAAAATTTTAAATGATCTTGACAGCTTACAATACTGTCATTTATACATCCAACAATTCTAAGAAGTTATTTCCTGGAGTTAATTTCTGTCTTCTCAAAAAAGATACTAAATTCGCCGGGGCAGGATTGAATCACACACGTTTTTCAAAACCTCCTATGGTATCCTTCACAGTGCTAGGAACATAGAAGGTATTTCACTAATGTTTAGTGACTTGAGTCGAACTGTACCAAGTACAAATGCAGAAAAGTTTAGAATAAATCTGTCATCTGGGCAACATAATGGACTCTTACTCTTTCCCTGACCCCGTATCATTTATTTCCTTCAAAGACCTCTTCAAAATGGAATTTTTCCAGCATACCCTTCCTGAGCTGCCTTTAGTCCTTTAAAGAGAGACTGTATTGGCTAAAACTTTGGAGGATACTTAAAACCCTTCTCACTTTTTTCTTTATTTTTGTTTCAGTGTTATGGCCAATCTGTGCCATTAGACTTTAAGCTCATGAGGCTGCTCCGGTTGTGTTTTAAAGCTTTTTTTCCCATACATAAGAAATGAGAACAGAGGCACATCCCATTTGCAGAGCTGCACAACATAACATTTTCTTGTTACAATTCAATATCATGGCAGCAAGATAAGCACACCCCATAGTCTCATTTAACAGACATGAAGAAGTCAAGCTCTATTGTTCAATGTCACAGCCAGCCAGCCCTGCATGATCAACCTTTATTCTTTTCTGGCTTCATTATGAGGATGATGCCTTTCAACTGTGGTGACTAAACCTGTTAAACTACAAAGCAAGAAATTTATAGAACCTTTATACGAGTAATACTGAACAGCTTAAATGTAAAACCTACAATTAAATTCCAAAACTAAGCACTTCACCCCCAAGAAAATGCTAAGTAGTTCTTCAGCAACATTCCTGATTTACATACCCCAAAGATGACAGGAGTTATATACATATGTGCTGCAGCGATATTAATAGTAATTTTTTCAAGTAATGTTCAATATAAAACATGGTAATATTAACCCATGCGTTACGAAACTAATAAATTGCCCCTTGGCATTCCAGGGACAGGAACTATGCTTTTTCATTTTCAAAAAGCTTCCTTTTGTCAGATGAAAAGCCCCAAGAGTAAAATATTTCAGTATAGTTCTGTGATAACAATGGATATGCCATTAGATTACCATACAAGTGAATAAAGCACCAAATGATAGCGAACATTTTTTCACACTTTAGATTTTGATGTGAAATGAGTCTAATTATTTATTCATAGACTTTTCCTCTAAGGAATTCAAGGCACTATATTTTAAATCGTCAAACACATATTTCCTAAGCTCTAAAATCTACCAGGTAGGACAGAACAACACATGGCAGGGAGGAAGATAAAGAAAAGCAGCACAAAAGAAAAGGTAGTTGGAAGAACTCAAGCATGTCTCAGACCGAGGTGGTATTTATTCATTCATCTCTTCTTTCAGTCAGTCCAACATTTATTGAGCACCTATTATAAAATCTAGGTCTGTGCTAGATGTTAAGGATATAAAAACACCCGCTGCTCCAGAAGCTCACCAGACAGAGAGACGACACACATACATAGTGACAATTACAGTATGTGCCAAGTACTGTAATAGAAGGATCAAGTAAGTACTATGGAAGCGCAAGGGAAGGAACCAGTGGCCTGAAGACTTTGGAAAGGCTTTAACAAGCATTTCAACTAAGTGTATCTAGAAAGAGTAGTAAACGTCTGTCACAAAACTGAGAAGGGAATCTTCAAGGCAAAGGTAATATCGTATTGAAACACAAGTTGTTGTCAAGAAGTGTAACCTGTTCAAAGAGTGTTGGGAAATACAACACGGCTTATAGGCGAGAGAGGACACTTAGTGCCTAGAAATCCCAGGTTTCAAGTTTGTCCTAGGAATAGACCCCAAGAGGGCCATAATCATGAAAACCTTGGCACAAGATTAATCAGAGAAAAGTGAACAGATATAAACTATTCATATATATGAATAAATAATATATGAATAACATGTATATTAATAATATGAATAATGTGTTACATTAAAATATTACCTTTAGTACATGTATATTTATATATGTATATGTTTTCTATATTGGTTATATATGCATTGTCATATACACTTTTGTTATGTATGGTTTTTATATAGACAGACCCAAAGAAGTTTTATGTATGTATAAGATATATACATGTAACAAATATATACATTTATATACAAACACATAAACATGTAGCTCTACATGAATTATAAACAATGCTATTGGGCTTCTCTCCTGCCTTCTGCTAGGGCCACTGATGCTTTTGCTAAGTAACTGGAACAACCAGGTCACCCTTACCTCATTCACCACATCTACACAATTCTTTCTCTCAGACTGAAGCCTCTCAAGTAAAGATGTGGTGTGCAGGCCAGACTCTACTGATGCTCATTAGTCCCAAGCCGCTACCAGCACATCCCTCCAGCAACAAGGGCACTGCCTCCCTCCCAAGGGCTCCCATGAAGACCAGCCCAACATCTTTTCTCCAAAGTGTTATGGGGCAGCTTCTTTTGCTCCCACAATCAATCCTATATATAGTTGCTCACAGCAGGTGCAAAAAGAAAGGAGAACAAAAACAAAACAAAACACAGTTTGTCTTTGAAGTCCAGATAAAGAGAATATTTTCTTTGCCTTTATATCATTTCAAATATAAAAACTCCCATGTCAAAATGCACAAAATACAGTAGTTCAGTATAGAATAGATATAAAAAGGCAAGAATGGTATGTAGCTATAAGTTCCCAGGTCACCTTCTACAGTAAAACTAATTGATATAAGGAAATATTTACCTACAGAGTTATAAGGCAGTTATAAGGACTGAGCACTAAATCTTAATTATGTCTATACCAATTCACCAAAATTAAAGTAAATACAAGGGCATTATACTGCTCACTCTGTGTTGAGCTAAAGAAAAAAAGAAGAGCAGAAAAAAAGGGGAAAAATAGCAGAAGAAATGGTATCTATACCACTTCCCTTTTTTATACAGTTAATCATATATATTTACTGAATACACAAAATGACAACTACCATGGGGGTAAACAAAGACAGAGTTTTAGTTCTCAAAACTTTTCTATTTCCAAGTTCAATGACATAGGCTGAGAGTGAAGACCTCAGTGTCATCATTCTGATTTAGTCTGAATCTTATCACCCAACAACACTGATTTAGGCAAATTACTAATCATAATTTAAAGGTCAAAGAACTTTCTGATCCTGAAAACTCGACACAGAGAAAGAGAAACCCCTTATTCTCTAGCAAGTCAGATCAAAACGCATGAATCTCAAATATTCAGAAACCTCAGATTGAAAAAGAGACTTGAATACAAACAAGTAAAGATACACAAGACAAGAAAAGTGTTCAGATATTTACCAGTGAGCAAATAAGTGGGGTGGGGGGGGGATGCTAACAAAGTAGAACCAAAGGAATATATCAAAGGCAAGGACATGACCTCCTAGGTGAATCCCTGAGGTGCTAGCCAAATAAGCACAAAGTATCGTGCTAACATTCATCCATCTCATGAGGTGGAATTCAAATTAGTGGAAGTGGCAACACTAATGAAAAATAGGCCATTTTGAGAACATAGCAAGTGTAGGCTAAAAGATGAATGGAGAATTCGGACCATCCCAAGTAAAAGAGAAATTCTGCGAAAAATAATGCCAAGATAATCAAAATGGATAATGAGGAAAAAAAAATAAGAGAACAAAGGTTTTATAATTAGAATCAACACCGACAGTATAGAATTATAAGACAGTGAGATTCTTCTGTAGGAAATGAAAGTCTTGGAAGCGGAAGCAGTGTTATCTTTCTTTGAACACAAGCAGGGGGAATGAGAGAGGGAGAAGCAGGCTTCCCGCTGCGCAGGGAGCCCGATGCAGGGCTTGATCCTAGGACTCTGGGATCATGACCTGAGCCAAAGGCAGTCACTTAACCAACTGAGCCACCCAGGCGCCCCGCCTGTGTTCTTTTTACCTCACATTTTATTATAAACTTTTCCTATGTCTCTGGTATTCATGTATATTTTTAAGGGTTACACAGTATTTCATAAGTAGATGTATAATTATTATTTGAACATTTCCCTAATGTACTTTAAAAAAGCAAAAACTTTTCTCTTTTTCACCACTGTACTCTGAGCATTTAAAACAGTGCTAGCAAGGGGTACCTGGGTGGCTCAATTGGTTTAGCGTCTGCCTTTGGCTTAGGTCATATTCCCAGGGTCCTGGGATGGAGGCTCATGTTGGGCTCCCTGCTGAGGGTGGGGTGGGGGAGGAATCTGCTTCTCCCTTTCCCACTGCCCCTCCCCCCTGCTAGTGCACATACTCTCTCTCTCAAACAATAATAGTCAAACAGTGCTGGCAAAAAGTAGACCCTAGGTACGTATTTGTTGAATAAAAAGTGAATTTAAATAGTTTCAAATTTTACTGTCATGTATTACTTTTTATATCACCCTGCTTTCTTCTGACTTAATTTTTTCTCAATCTTCTTGAAATAAAAACAGTTGATTAAGATTGTTATTTTTTTATATAGAAAACATTTAGAGTGGTCAATTGTCTTTGATTATAATCTGGTATAAACCCATGTAAATTCCTTATATATCTGAAATGGCTTTATTCTACCCTCACGTTTATTTCATAGTTTGAATAGTTGGAGGATCTACAGTGGAAACCATTTTCCTTCAGAATTTTGAAGGTGGTCTTTCCATTTTTTTTGTAGTTACCAGTGCTCTGTTGAGAAAAAGCCATTGTCATTCTGATTCTTCATCCTTTTTCTATGCAAAACATTTTTCCTCTTCTCACCTCCTCCTCTCCCTTGCTTTCAGTCCCTCCTTCCCTCCTAGTGGCCCTCCCTCCCTTGTAACCTCTCTGAAGCACCTATAATTTGGATGTTGAATCCCCTGGAATGAATCTCTTTTTTTTTTTTTTTTATTAAAGATTTTATTTATTGGACAGAGAGAAACACAGTTAGAGAGGGAACACAAGCAGGGGGAGTGAGAGAGGGAGAAGCAGGCTTCCCGCCGAGCAGGGAGCCCGATGTGGGACTTGATCCCCGGTCTCCGGGATCATGACCTGAGCAGAAGGCAGTCGCCTAACCAACTGAGCCACCCAGGCGCCCCTGGAATGAATGTCTAATTTTATCTTTTCCACCTTGTTTTTGCCCTACTTCCTGAGAGATTTCCTCAAATTCATCTTCTAACTCTTCTACGAGTTTTGCATTTTTGTTCTATTGCTAATTTTCAAGCGCTGTTTTTGAGTCTTCCTCTTTTAAATAACAATTTACTTTCTCTATATAATCTTTTCTATTATCTATCTGAATTAGCACTTTTTAAAAAAGATTAATTATTCTGTAACTTTGTTGTTGACTCCTCACATTTCCTGACCTACAGCATTTAGGAAGCCTAGAAAAGTTTTCAGATATCTCTAGACACTCCCAGTATATTGACACCTCTTGAATCCAGCACCAAGAGAGAGGAGAAGCAACAAGAACCCATTCTACCAAGAAGTTTTTCTGTGAAAAGGAACCAAAAAGAAGATGGGTGGCAGGAGACTAGAATAGCAGCTAGGATGGAAATCAGGTAAAGAGGGAATTATTTCTAACTAGAGAGGTACTATGGCATGTTTGTTTGCTGATGAAAATGATTCTATAGAGAAGGAGAAATAAGGATGTGGGACAGAGGATTAATTGCAGGATAAAGTCATTGGCGTGATAAGAGGAGAAAGATCTAGGCATGCAATAATGTACTACAGTAAACAGTGCCCAACATGAGAGTTTTTAATGCTTTAATGACAGCTGATGTTGGTCTCAATTTAGGGTCCCAAAAGGCAGTTTGGGGGAAAAAAAAGATGGCAGCTTCAGGAAAATGAAGCCAACAGGGCCAACAAAGTATACCTTTAACTATAATTGTCCATTCAGAACTTATGTCTTTGCTTAAAAGTTGTCAGTCCAATGAAAAATAGTTGTAACAATTTTAAAACAATCTGGTAAGTAAAATGATAGAAGAGAATACAGAACATTGTGAGGCTATAAAAACAAGGGCACCAACCAAGTTTAGGGAGGCATGAGGGGATGTTGTTCAGTCTTCCTAGATGAAGTAGTTTCTGATCTGAGTTAGACAGGAGGTTTAGGAGTGGGAAATGAGAAATAATTGTATGTAAGGGAAACATATGAGATAAGAAAAATCACTTCAGGGTGGGATTTAGTGCTTCAGAAGCATAAAGTATAAATTTGGAAATGGAAAGAAATAAAAACTGAAGATATAGGTAAGGAGCATATCCTAAGGATCTCTATACCATATTAGAAACCTGACTTTATATGTCATAGTGTTTCTTAAACATTATTTTAAAAAAAAACTTTCAAAGGATTTGAAGACTACTCTTATTGTCCACTAAATTATTTTTGTAAATTTAATTATATAGCTACAGATATAAGTATAACCTCCTTATGCATTTTTTAAAAGATTTATTTACTTACTTATTTTAGACACAGGGAGTATGCAAGTAGTGGGAGGATCAGAAAGGTAGGGAGAGGGATGGAGAAGGATCTCAAGTAAACTCCACATTCAGTGTGGAGCCTGAGGCAGAGCTCAACCCACAACCCTGAGATCATGACCTGAGCCAAAACCAAGAGTCAGACACCTAACCAACTGAGCTACCCAGGCACTCCATAGTTATCTTTTATACAAACAAAAACAAGTTTAGAAATTAAAGACGAACAAAATTACCGGACCAATTAAACTCAGATGGAAGTCATCAACTTATTGTGATGGATAGCGTTTTACTAAAACTGGATTTCAGAGTAGGAAGATGCAACCCTCATGTTATCTTTAACTTGAAACAGTGTACACTTGATGGTTAGGAGGACAAACTTTGAAGCCAGGTTGCCTAAATGTAAATTCCAGCCCCCCATTTATTAGCTGAGTGGCTTGGACAAATTATTAAGGCTGTCTATGCCTCAGTTTCCTCATGGGGCTTAAAGTACCTTCCTCACAGAGTTACTGCCAAGATAATATGAATTTATATAATGTAAAAAACTTAGAACAATGTAACAGTAAGCACATAAAGTTTACCTATCTGTATTTTTAACATCAATAAAACCAACAGGGGTGGCAGAAAAAGACTATATATACTGGCAGATATCTGGAGCAGATGAATGGAAAAAGAAGTCCACAAAACCAGGAATCTGGAGAAGGCAGTAGTTCTCTGAATCCTATGTGGCCACACCTCCTAATTGTATCTACTGGTAATGATAAAGTAGATGAATCCAAAATACAGTTTAAAATAGGTCAGTTTGGGGTCTCTGGCTGGTTCAGTCAATACAGTATCTAACTCTTGATCTTGGGGTTGTGAGTTCAAGTCCCATGTTGGGTATAGAGATTTCTTAAAGAAGTAAATAAATCTTTTAAAAAGCAAATAAATAAAGTAGGTCAGACTCTTTGATATGATGGACTGGGTATTATTTATATAATTTATATACTGCCATGAGCTACATACTTTTGACCACCATGTGGTCAAGCCCTACAGAATCAAAATACAAAGAAAGAGAAACGAGCTTTAAAAATTCCAGAGGTTTGCTTCGGCAAACACTACAAAATACCATCACCACCCTACCACATCTGCCTTGCATTTTGGAGTTTGGGTTTTGTTTTAACAGGAAAATGTATTTATATTTGTGTTCATACACACACACACACACACACACTCATCTACCTCCTGGGTTGGGGGAATTAGAGAGAAAGCAAAACTTTCATCTCAAGTAACACTGTCATTAAGCATCAATCATTTGAAACTTCATCACGTAAAAAATATTTAGTAACATACTGGCATTTGAAAATACTAAACTATACTTGACTTTCTCTTCATGGTTTCACTTACTTGCGGTGCATGAGGGGTAAACTGGAGGACAGTGGGAGAAGGAAAGTAAATGGGAACTAGGGTAATCTAGGGAGGGAAACGAAACAACAGAGACTTTGGACACAGAAACAAACTGAGAGACTTGGAGGGAGGGGGGTGGAAGGATGGGAGAGCCTGGTGGTGGGTACTGGGGACACCTAAAGCGTGGAGCACTGGGTGTGGGGAATGGGGAATGAATCTTGGAACACTAGAAAAAAAAAATTTTGTAACAATAAAAAAAAAAAAGAAAAAAGAGAAAATACTAAACTAATAACGCTGTGCTTTGAATTTTAGAAACACTGGCTCATAAAAGCTTTATACTTAAAAATACCCCCAACAAATTAAAATAATGCTTTCCTAGGGGTGCCTGGGTGGCTCAGTTGTTAAGTGTCTGCCTTCAGCTCAGGTCATGATCCCGGAGTCCCGGGATTGAGCCCCGCACTGGGCTCCCTGCTCTGCGGGAAGCTTGCTTCTCCCTCTCTCATTCCCCCTGCTTGTGTTGCCTCTCTAGCTATGTTTCTCTGTCAAATAAATAAATAAAATCTTTAAAAATATATATATTGCTTTCCTAGAATCTACACTGTCAAGACTGGGTGAATGAGAAGAACACTGGAAACAAAAGACAGCTAACAATTTGGGTAGAAAAGCAGAGTTTTAGAGACAATCTCATTACAGTACACAAGGATCATTTGCTGACATTCCATCTTCAATTCAACTCCTACTAATTTCTACACATTTTCCCCATTCTCCCTTTTCAGTTCTATCTCTGTGTCCCACTGTCCCTTTCTAACAAGTTGCCAAGATGTCATCTGTAACTTCTCCCTCCTCCCTTTCTCCCCACATTTGGTTTACTCCTTCACCAAATTTTGTCACCTGTACTCTTTTAATCTCTGGAATTCACCCACTCATCTCTCCCTATTGCCACATTACCAGCCTCCTAACTGTTCTCCCTGCTTCCTTTCCTCCATCCCACTCTTCACTTTGCAGCAAGAGTGAAAAGTGTTTCTATCACACAGATTTGATCACATGACTATGAGCTCCCTATTGCTTTCAAAATCAAGTTCACTCTCTTTGGCCTTGGGTTCAAATAGCCTTTCACAATCTGGATTTTCTGCTCCTCCAGCCTTATCTTGTTTCCACCCCTGAAAGGTTCTCATTCAAGCCTCACTAGGGTGCTTGGGTGGCTCAGCTGGTTAAGCGACTGCCTTCAGTTTAGGTCATGATCCTGAAGACACAGGATTGAGTCCCATATCGGGCTCCCTGCTCAGCGGGAAGCCTGCTTCTCCCTCTCTCACTCCCCCTGCTTGTGTTCCCTCTCTGGCTGTGTTTCTGTCAAATAAATAAAATAGAA
Source organism: Spilogale gracilis (assembly GCA_004023965.1). Lineage (NCBI taxonomy): Eukaryota > Metazoa > Chordata > Mammalia > Carnivora > Mephitidae > Spilogale > Spilogale gracilis. The sequence continues at coordinate 31,709 of PITA01004353.1, forward strand.
TAGAATAGAATAGAATAGAATAGAATAGAATAGAATAGAAAAGAAAAGAAAAGAAAAGAAAAGAAAAGAAAAGAAAAGAAAAGGAAGAGAAGAGAAGAGAAGAGAAGAGAAGAGAAGAGAAGAGAAGAGAAGAGAAGAGAAGAGAAGGGAGGGGAGGGGAGGGGAGGGGAGAGAAGGGAAGGGAAGGGAAGGGAAGGGAAGGGAAAATAAAAGAAATATTAGTTTAAAAAAAAAGTTTTTGCTGAATTCATTCATCTTTCACCTAGCTCAATCTCACTAAAATTTTCCAAAGTATTAGTTTTCACTTGAACAAACAAAAAATATTACCTATAAATTAAAGGCAGTCACTCATAATACATACAATTCTAATCAGTTGAGGAGCTACTTTAACTACTTTAGCTACTTTAAACTCAGGAACTTTTATTTTATTTTGTTTTGTTTCCTTTTGCTTATTCCTAAGATTGGTCATAGAATTACATGGACATAGTTTCAGGTTTTTACAGCCTCCATTCGTAACTACAATGTGTGTCTTTCAGTTCTATTTGGTTCAGATGAGGACAGTTACATGAGACTTTTTTTTTAAAAGATTTTATTTATTTATTTAACAGAAAGAAACACAGTGAGACAGGGAACACAGCAGGGAGAGTGACAGAGGGAGAAGCAGGCCTCCCGCCGAACAGGGAGCCCGATGGTAGGGCTTGATCCTGGGACTCTGGGATCATGACCTGTGCCGTAGGCAGACGCTTAACGACTGAGTCACCCAGGTGCCCCCGTGGGACATTTTTTTAAAAGCACAATTTTTTTTTTCATTTGAGAGCATGGCTTTGGTGTCACATTGCCCATGTTCAAATTCTACCTCTATAACTTACTAGTTGCATTAACTGCAAACAAGTTACTCAACCTTCCTAAACCTCAGTTTGCTCTTAAAGTGGCTATTGAGACTAAATGAGATAATGAATGTAAAACATTTTGAAAACAACCTGATTCATAAAAAGTGCTTGGTAAATGTCATTTGAAACCATCTGTGCATCAGATTTTGGCAGTTTGGTTTAATGACTGAAGTAGTCAAATCCTTCAGCATCTCCACTATCTCAAGATTGTGTGTTTGGTCTATTGGATATTTTTTTTTTAAAACAAAGGGCAATTTATAATAGCCAAATTATGGAAGCAGCCTGAGTGTCCACTGATGTATGAATGGATGAAGAAGAGGCCATCTCCCTCTCTCTCTGTATATATATGTACACGTACACACACACACACACACACACACACACACACGCAATGAAATATTTCTCATCCATAAAAAAAAAATGAAATCTTGCCATTTGCAAAATGTGAATGGAGCTAGAGAGTATAATGCTAAGTGAAATAAGTCAGAAAAAGACAAACACCATTTGATTTCACTCATATGTGGAATTTAAGAAACAAAACAAATGAAGGAAAAATAAAGACACAGCCAAGGAACAGACGCTTAACTAAAGAGAATAAATTGATGGTTACGAGAGTGAAGGCTAGTGATTAAGAATACACTTATTATGATGAGCACTGAGTAATATATAGAATTATTGAGTCACATTATATACCTGAAACTAATTTAACATTGTATGTTAACTCTACTGGAGTTAAAATAAAAACAATAAAATTTTACAAAACAAAAAGGGCAAATATGAACAAAAAGCTATCCTCACACCCAGATGATACTTGTCTGTATAATTTGATATTATAAATAATATTTATCCTTTTTTGGGGGGGGCTTTGTAAAGTCATTTATGAGGCTCTGTGGGACTGGTTTTGTCCTTGCAGACATCTAAGGACTAGAGGAAAAGCTTTGAGAAAGCTACCCTCCAAGAAGAAAGGACTAGAACTCACTGGGGCTATGTGCTTAGCACTACTCTTACCTCTTAGGCATCCATGATCCAGTCTGGTAAAGGATACAAATACCTTTTTACCTTCTTAGTTTGACTAAAATAATACTAAACTTTCCAAAAGCAACATTAGCAATGGCTTGAAGAAAAACAAAGAAATTAGGAAAACATGGACACCAGGGAGCTGAATAAAACAAGTTTCCCACCATAGGTTTGACAGCCCCTGGTCTACCACCGCTCCCCCTGCCCCACCAGAAGGACAGCTGCCCTGCAATGACCCTGCTTGGGGCTTCTTGAGGAAAAGGACTGGAGTCTGTGTTCTAGGCCAGTTGAAATTAGAACATAAATTTAAAAATTGAAGAAAGAAAGATGCCCATCTAGGTAAACATTAACCTATCAATGAGAATCTGAGATGCCCAGCACCTACAGTTATAAGATGCTTTTCCTTAAGAAGAGTTAAGGTACACCTGGCTGGCTTAGTCGGAAGAGCATGTTACCATTAGTATCAGGATGGTGAGTTCAAGCCCCATGTTGGGTGTAGAGATTACTTAAATAAATAAATTTTTTTTAAAAAAAGGAAGAGTAAAGAACCATTTGCTTAGCTATTCTTTAGTAGTCTTCAATAAGTACTATGAAAAACAGAACCAGTTGTCAGCAATTTAAAAAATATAGGTACATAAGAATAAGCACCCAAATATTAAGGAAGATTTTTTACAAAATTAAGCATTCAAGAATGAAATTAAAATGGTACATTATAAATTCTGTAACTGTCAAAATCTACTTGTAATATAACCTCTCATTTTTTTCTGTTCTAAAAGGAATAGTTTCAGAAATTTTAATCTTCCAGATAGCTAAAAATGCCACTATACATGCTAAAGCTTATTTTGATTTCTTTGATGAAAATCTAAGATGTCATGCTTTTCTTAATTGGGCACAGAGAACATAAAATTTGTCCATTTTCTTCATGTTCATAAGTCATTGTTGTTGATACAAATTATTTAATCGTGGACTATAATTAACATAGTATACATAGAGCCAAGAGAATATATAGGGCTCACTAACACTATCCTGAATCAGAGATTTGCAAACTAAGGACTTTCAGTCAAAGCCAGCTCTTGTCATTTCTAGATGACACACAAGCTAAGAACGGTTTTTACATTTTTAAAAATTTGTTTAAAAAAATTAAAAATAAGAATATGTCATAAAGCTGACCCAAAATATTTACTCTCTGACTCTTTCTAGGAAGTTTGCCAACCCCTGTCCAAAGTGATCCCTGCCGAGTGAGCCTGGTAAGTTATACTGTTCTCTTTCTCTCCCCTATCTGAGGCAGAATTTCTGGAGTGAGAACTGTGTTTGAGTCCTAGATTTATCACATACTATCTATATGCCTTTGGGTACGCACTTAACCTCTCTGAGCCTTTATTCAATCATCTGAAAAATGGGAATAAAATAATTTCATAAGTACTTCTCGGGGAATGAATAAGGTACCACAGACAGACATTCAATAAGTAAAAGCCATTCTAATTGTGCTGCATTATACAAAGACTACCTCCAAATGGAGGATATACAACTTTATAAACAGAACTAAGAAGGAAGAATTCAATAAACTTTGTTTTAAATTTTCTTAAAAAGGTCCTTCTTCTAGATAAATTAAAACATCATGAACTTTCTTTAACCTTAATATTAAACATTCTCAGTTCTTAAGGAGTAAATTTGACTAAAAGCTAAAGACACAAAAAATAATAGCCATGACAGTCAAGCAACTTCTGAATTCAGAAACATAGTGATTAAGTCACTACTGGAAAGCCAGAATCTATTTTTGATTCACTTGGATCACCTTTATTTCATTATACATTTTATAACATCAAAGCAAAACATGGCATAATTTCAGGCACTGAATCATCATCAAACTGAGCTGCAATTAAGGATAAGAACATCATTAAGTTTTAGGTAATGCTTGCAATTGTAAGTAAGCAGTGCCTTTCTATTCTTCTGGAAAATGTCATTTAGGAGGTTTCAACAATTCTCCTAAACCTAGGCTGTAAGTGCCATGCTTGAATTTTTTTTGGATGCATGCCCGACAATAAATGATCCACAATGATCTGAGGACAGCACTCCCATCCAAGAACTTAATCAGATTAATGATGTATTTGTTTTATAAAAATGAAGTACATTAAGCCTGAGAATACCTAATTTACATACTAAATGGTTGCTAGGGACCAAAAATACTAGTGGTTTTTATAAAACTGAGGTTATAAAATTGTCTATTGTCTTGAAATCTGTTAGTAACTAGCAGTGAAATGCAAAATAATAAACAAATGTTAATTAGTGGTATTTATATATGTAAATTCATGAGATGGTGTACAGTTGTTCAAAAGAACCTAACGATGCTCATATTCCAAAACATACGTGCCCCAGAGACAACATGATGCCATTTATATGAAGTTGGAAATAACAATAAACTTATTTATGGCATCTTCTAATTGATTTGACCTCAAATTTTGATTAACATTCTACTCTAATTTTTTCATTTGGGGTCCTAGTTTAATATATGCAAACACAAACAGTAAATTAGCAGTCTAGGTTTCTGCCATTTTGTTGGAAACCTATTAGCAACCTCTATCTAAAAAGGGGAGGAGAGCTTTCACAAAACAGCTGAATTTCCCCATTGAATATTAACAGCATCTCTGGATGTCCTCTGATGGATTCTCTCTCATTCCTGCTCTCGCTCTCTCACTCGCTCTCTTTCTCACACATACACAAACACATACACACACACAAGACTACTCCATTCATTCAACCAACTTGTGTTTATTGGGCTTGGGAGGCAAAATGAGTAAGACAAAGTCACTGCCTGTCTGCTGAGCAGATGGCAGGTAAGCAGATAATTACAATATAACAGGACAAGTGCTACAATTAATGTATAAACAGAGAACTCCGGGCTCAAAGAGAAGCCAGCCACCAACTCTGCTAGGGGACAAGTGATAAGCCACACAGACAAGTAACAGTTCTCAGTTCCCATCCTACCTGAGAGGGTGGAATGACACGTGCAAGGAACAATGAGAATAGAGAATGAGGGGAGAGGTGGTGAAGTCCACAGGCCTGCGAGTACCTATATATTCCTCTAATTTAAAAAAAACCAAAAACTCAAATTTCGTTTAAATTATGCAAGACAACAAAAATTGAGGCTATTCTGAATTAGGTTAACTATTTTATATATAGAAGCTTAATGTTAACAGATTGCATTTGTATTCAGTAAATACTAGAGAAGGAAAGACGGGATAAAAAACCAAAAACTGAATTTAAAAAAAACACCTAAAGGAAAACTTTATTAAACATGAAACTTCAGGGCGCCTGGGTGCCTTGGTGGGTTAAGCGGCTGCCTTCGGCTCAGGTCATGATCCTAGGGTCCTGGGATCGAGTCCTGAGTCGGACTCCCTGCTCAGTGGGAAGCCTGCTTCTCCTTCTCACTCTGCAGCCACTCTGCCTACTTGTGCTCTTTGTCAAATAAATAAATAAATAAAATCTTTTAAAAAAATGAAAGTTTAAATTTAAAAAATAAGTTGGCTTCATATTAAAGTATCAGTTTTTATAGGACTTAGAAACATATAAGCTAGAAAAGTAAGAAATGTGGGATACCTCTAGGCAAACCGGGAATGGATATAGACACATCACACAAAAGGATTAAACAGTGATAATTCTGCTTTAAAAAGTTGGAAGATGTTAAGAATGAAAGAAGAAACAAAAACTTGGGGAATTAGAGTATACATTTAAAAGGTTAAATGAAAAAGCTTAGAGAAGCAAAAACTAGAGAAATAGGGATTAAAATTATCATACATAATTACATCGCCATCAAAATAGCGGGCCTCATCTACTGAACACTCATCTAGCTAGGCAGGCACATGGAATGGTATGGAAAGTACCTGCATTTGGTTCAATGCTTGAAATGTTGGCTGGCCAGCTTGTAACCATTAGCTGACAGCCTGCTGCTCGGATGCCATGGCCAAAACCAGTGTTGAGAGAAAAGGGATGTTCCCTATGGAGATTTTACCAGCTAAGCTTCCGATGCGTATCCATTTCCATGAAAGACTGTATGGTCCCAACCCAGTTGAACATATTATCTACTTGCCCCTAAGTATCCAGACATATGTCACCTTCTTTCTACCTTAGATAATTCATTCACTCAATGTAGTGGATTCGCGAATATATGTTGTTCTATTCATCTTTATCTCTTATGTATATTATATATATCGTTATATATTATATAATTATTATATATTCTATATCTCATGCATTATATATCTCACATATATTACATATATTATATATTATATGATTATTTTGTATCTATCATCTTAACTAAAAAACATATACTTAAATAGGTTTACAGAAAGAAAAGGAAGATGGACATCATTAAGGACATGATAGCATACTTCTCAAGAAAGAAAAAATATCAAGGAAACACAAGAGCTATAGAAAATTTAAATAAAAGAAACACTGTAAGCTGACTTATATACACAATAATATGAGTTGCCTGTGTGCCATAATCCTTTTTATAAGTAATCCATGTTGATTTGCCATAACTGAAATCATAGAGATAGAGAATAAATATTTATTAATGCTAGGACCTGGCAAGGTCCTGGGCACTTCATGTTTCCTGACAGTAATTCCAGTAGAGAATAAAAAATATCAAACATGTCAAAGTGGAAGTTGAGTAGAGCAAGAAAGCTCATGATTCAGAGCAACAAGACAAGTTTCAGCCAGTTGATGAGAGATACATAGATCATACTGCCAGGGAGAGCCTTATTTTAGAAGGAAAACAAACCTCAAAGATCGTAAAATGTGTTAATACTGAAAAACAAAGATTTGTTACTTTTAGAAGCAACAAATTCCTGCAGAAGGGTAAACCTATTGCTGAGCCATCTGTTATCTGCAATACGTAGAATAAATTCAACAGAAGGGTGCACCCCCAGTGCTTCCTATAAACAGATGGTTTTTTAAAGTCTAAAACATCCTATCAATGGAGATGGCAACCAACACCACTCACCCCGGTAAAAACAAAAAACAAAAAACAAAAAACAAATCCCTCACAACCACACATCCCACAGCTGAATACTTGGGTCTCTTTTCATTCAGCATACACATAATTAAGATGGCACTGCAAACCCTAGATGGCCATCCTTCTGTTACCATGAGAGCAACATCTTGTCTTTGTGAAATGTGTGGAGACAAAGGAAGACTATTCAGTTGAACTGGTTAAACATCTTCTGTACCTGGAATGTTGACGATATATCCAGTTGGCGAGCAGAAGCAGTGTGGCCAATAGATAGGTCACCTACGTCATTTGTTTACGAAACACACACGCATGTAGCCCAAACACCACCACACAAATGTAGTCAATGTGTCAAAAGATTATAGCAAGATATCTAATTCTAAGGTATTTTTCTTAAATTTATAAAAAAATAATACTTTTGAATGAAACACTGATACCTGAAAACTTTTAAAAAATCTATTTAAGGGGCGCCTGGGGGGCTCAGTTGGTTGGGCGACTGCCTTCGGCTCAGGTCCTGATCCCGGAGACCCGGGATCGAGTCCCGCATCGGGCTCCCTGCTCGGCGGGAAGCCTGCTTCTCCCTCTCTCACTCCCCCTGCTTGTGTTCCCTCTCTGGCTGTGTTTCTCTCTGTCAAATAAATAAAATCTTAAAAAAAAAAAAGTCTATTTAAAATCACTTACTTATATGTGGTATTTAAGCATGTTTTCAAAACTTCCTCAAGTATTAGCATCTATGCCATAACCAAGTCATTCATCTAACACTTAAATGCACAGTAGATGCTTTTTTTTTTTAAGATTTTATTTTTAGGGGGCGCCTGGGTGGCTCAATTGTTGAGCTTCTGCCTTCAGCTCAGGTCATGATCCCAGGGTCCTGGGATCTAGCCCTGCATCAGCTCCTGCTCATCGGGGAGTCTGCTTCTCCCTTTCCCTCTCCCCCTGCTTCTGTTCCCTCTCTCACTGTGTCTCTATCAAATAAGTAAATAAAATATTTTAAAAAAAAAGATTTTATTTTTAGGGGCATCTGGGTGGTTCAGATGGTTAGCTATCTGCCTTCAGCTCAAGTCATGATCCCAGAGTTCTGGGATCGAGCCCCAAGCAGGAAGCCTGCTTCTCCTTCTCCCTCTACTGCTCCCCCTGCTTCTGCCCTCTCACTCTCTCCGTCAAATAAATAAATAAAATCTTAAAAAGTATATTTAAATTTTTTTTTAAATTTATTTTTAAGTAATCTCTACACACAGTGTGGGTCTCGAACTCACAACCCCAAAATTGAGAGTCACAAGCTTTTCTGGCTGAGCCAGCCAGGCACCCTATGCAGTAGATATTTTATGGTCAATAGTTTGGGGTCAGCAAACAGAAATTATTTGATATAGGACAAAGGCAAAAATGAAACTTATGACAGTTTTTTTCTAGCTAGGCTGAATGTAAAGTGTTGTATCAGACATTTCCATTTCTCTCATAAAAAACATTCTGCCTATGAAACATCTTTTAGTAAACAAGCTTAAACTCTAAGATCACTGAACATTTCTCATATCACTGACAATTCTGAGTTGAAAAGAATATGTTTACAATTTACAAACAGTAAAATAATAAAAGCTCTACTCTATTTATTACTTATTATTTTTAATTACTGTCTCAATCTCTTTTATACATGTCATGAATGTCCAGAACTTGGCCAACCTGAGTCAATTACTTGCTTGGAATCAATCCATTTCAGACATATTTACAAGGTATGCCCTGGAAAAGGACATGAAACAGAAATGTATTTAAAATCCATTGTATTTAAATAATCCCACCTACTTAAATTTAATTAAAATGAATAAAAACATATAAACAAACAGGCCAGCTCTAACATAACTATAGAAGAAAATAAGGAGGGTGGCAGAATCTTCCCTGCTAATCCAACCAAAACATTAGTAAGCATACAAAAACAATACCTTTATGAAGTTACGTTTCAACATGGCTGCTATTCACCATGTGCCAGATATTAAGTATTTTTACTTTTCATGATATGGCTCATTTATGTCTCACCATAACCCAAAAATCCATGGTATTGTCTTAATTAAAGTGTAAAACGCTACTTTAAAGCACATGAAATCTACATGAAAAAGGCAGCCCAAATATAGTGTCTCTTAGCCACCAGTTTAGGAAATCATCTATCACAAAGGGAGGGTTTACATGTTAAAATTTAAGGCAGATTTGCGATGTTAGTCTAAATGAAGACTTAGTCTGACCTCTATCTAAAGTATCAAACAAAGTTTCAGAGAGCCATAAAATAATACACATCAATTAATCATCATCATCTGCTGAGTCAAACACTGGAAAATAATGTCAAGAAGTTATCCTGTAATTACTTTGTGGCTCCTTGAAAACCCATTTGACATAATCACTCTCTGACAGCTGCAAGAGGGAAAATGTTCTATTTCTTCTCCCACCAGTACCCTCTTCTGAGAGCCAGGGGCATTGCTTTTCAGCACTTTCCTGATCTGCCAAATGTTTACGAGGGACGTGTGTGGGGTGCCTCCCGTAATCAGTGCTCCTGAGGCCAGTCAGGGGTTGAGAGTTTCCAATCAAAGCTGTGGATTCAGGAGAGTCACAGTCAGGGGACGAGCAATGGGCTTATTATTACCAGCACCCAGCAAGGAAAATTGCTCAAGTACAAGAGAATCTGGTTTTATCTCAAAGGCCAATGGAATATTTCCCTTTTTCCTGTCAATGACATTATATTTCCACTTACAAAAGAAACACTCGGTACCCACCATATTATGTTAAACATTCTTATTTGCCGGTTTGTGGATCACTGGTTATTTTAAACTCTGGCTCTTGGTGTAAACTAGGCAAGAAGTGAAATCATCCTGAACCCAGCTGACAAAGCCCATACTGCCTACGGGAGGTTTTTGGATATAAGGCCACAAATGGGTTTTCTGCCTACAGCTAAGCTGACAGGAGGCTAACTCAAACTCCCTCTGAAAGTGAATTACAGCCTTTTCCACAGCTCATTTCCAACATGTGGATACGGTGCTCCGTCTCTGCTCTCAGCACCTACCTTTGAATTGACATCTGAGGCCATGTTTCCACCTGTCTTCAGGAGTGGTTTTTTTTTTTATAGTTTTCTATTATAATTACCACTTGTTTTTTGTTAGGGTCACCCTCCAGGGGAGTGAGAGAGGGAGAAGCAGGCTTCCTGCCAAGCAGGGAGCCCGATACGGGGCTCAATCCCCAGACTCCAGGATCATGACCTGAACCAAAGGCAGATGCTTAACCACTGAGCCACCCAGGCCCCCCACAGAAGACAGACCTAACTTTCTGACAGCACAATGTGATAAGAGTAAAAAAACCCCAGTACCTCAGCAACCGGATATGAGAGGAGCCTAGGAGAAAATTCTTGCAAAACAATCCTATTGTGAAGCACTGAAGCTTTAAAAATTACTGTATTGAGAATACCTGTGTTCTTATCATAGATTTTTCATATTTTCCATCAGAAGAGATATGAGCTAGGCTTGTGACACAGCAAGAATTAGAAGGCCTATTGCATTAATGAAAATGTCATCAATGCAGTATCTTATACCTCTACAGTAAAAATAGGAGAAATAAAGGCCAGGAAAAGAAGAAAGCAATAAAGGAACTAACCAGGCAATGCTATAATAAATATTAGTTTCTGATACGCTCTTTTATCCAGCTCACAAGGACAAAAGGGGGAGAAGTCATTTATACAGCTTGGTACTTAAAATGGAATTGGGAAGTGCTAATACTAGTTTTCTAAATTCCCTAAGTTTCTGAGCTCTTCTCAGAAGTTAATACATTATAGATTAATACATGAAAATAATTTATCCCATTTCTCAAATTAAGATGAAAATTTGAAAGGGGAAAAATATTATTGTACCAAAAATGTTATTTAGAGTATCTTCAGCTTAAAGGCAAAACTTACACAATAAGAAAAAAAAATCTCTCATTAAAAAGGAATAGGTTAATAGTGCCAACTTAATTTAAGTCAATATCATTCTCGCTTTTGTCCCCAACAATGCTACTTGCATATTTATGAGTAAGAGAATTCTGGATGGCTAAAAGTGAATTTACAGACTATTTCAGGGCTGGTATTTTCAAGTAACTTTAATAATCTTTATTATATGCTACAACAACGACAGTCTTACTTATTAAAGCCTTATTTATTTATAGTGTTGATATCTCTTATAGTAGTCTTGCAAATCTTTACTAATTTAACATTACAACTTCATATCTTTTCCTAATCTCATGTAATTTACCCTACTTAATTCCTTGCTTTTGGATGTGCTACATTTGCCACCCAATGAGTTTATTTCACTGGTCATTTACTTTTAACAGTAAAGCCAAACTATTCGAAGGGAATAATCTCCCTGCAAATCCAACATAGGGGGAAAAAGGGTCTTATTTATCCAGCATTTTGTGCCATGAATTGAAGCTTTATTGCAAAGAGTAAGCAATAAACAAAAACACCTCAGGGGCCTGGGAGGAGCAATGTAACCAATTACATTTAATTAAATCAAAGGATGGGAGCCCCAGGGTTGAATGAGCTGAAGAACAAATTTGCATTAACACCTAGCAGCCAAACAAGTAGCTCCGGGTCTAGTCTGCAAGTACAATTGTTGCCATCTATTCTCCGCACTGAAGGGGGGCCATTAGCTAAATTCTTAGGCATTGTTTGTCCACTGATGAGAGGCTGCCTTCTCAACATTTCACTTCATCACACATGAAAATTGCCTACTAAAATAAACAGCTTCCTCTGAAAGCTAAGAAACAAACATTATTACCTGACTCCAGCTTGCAATTTGGTGAAAACTCTTCAGGGTTGCTAAAGGAGAGAAAAAGAAAATGAAAGGTATATTTCCCAGCCCTAACTTTACATTTGATAGAGATCACACCTTTTGAGCAGATGCTTCTGCAACACTGGAAACTACAAGGCACATTATTCCTAAGGCTTCACCAAGAGTATCTTTGCTCTAAATGGAGCACTTTGACTTGATCCTAGGACAGGAGAATCTCAAACATTCAGAACTGAAAGCCCACTCTGTTATTCAAGTCATAATTCCCAAGAAAACGCTCTTACTTTATGGACATTTCTCCCTTGGTATAACTTACTGTTTTGATTACTTAGGGAATTTTGTCTTAATATATTTATATACACACACATCATACATCTGTACGTATCTGTCACAAACTCTATTTAACCCAATTTAATGAAAGACTACCTGATCTTGGTAGATTTTATTTTGACACATTCTTCTTTCACTCTCATTAAAATACTATACTCTCAAAAACAGAAAACAAAACAAAACCAAACCCAAACTTTGGAAGGAGACCCAGTGTTAGTAGTCACATTATGGTACATGAGGAATTAAGTAGGATAAGAGAGACCAAGAAAGAGGCAAAGATCCTGTCTGGCTAAGGTTATTTTGCATTGAACAACCAGCCAAAACTATAGTTGGAATTGGACATGTATCTACAAATAATAGTTTGTATTAATAATATATGATAATTTATCCATAAAATATTGAAAATTTATTTTAATATATTAAAGTCACCAAGATACCAAACTAACACACTCCACATTGCTTCAAAGTCAGCTGCATAGCTTGGAGGGTGGGGATGCCAGCTTGAGTATGAGACAGATTCAAACATTTCTGGGTTGGTAAGGTGAACCTGTAAAAAGTAATACAGGGAAACCTCACGTAAAATGGAGCTGGGAGGCCAGAAGGGGGAGCTCTAACTCCCTACCAGGCCTAGTAAATTGCACACCCCACAGTAAGAAAGGCACCATGCAAGTAGATACCAGTTTACAACCCGTTGGCATAGGGTAGGAAGAAAGGTTTTCTCTTTCCCTGGAAACAGCCCAGCCAATGAGAGACTCACGACAAAGAGCCACTATACTTTTAAATCTCAGTTTGCTAAAATGGACTTTTTTAAAAAATATATTTTATTTATTTGACAGAGAGAAACACAACTAGAGAGGGAACACAAGTGAGGGGTGAGAGAGGGAGAAGCAAGCTTCCCACTGAGCGGGGAGCCCGATGTGGGACTGGATCCCGGGACTCCAGGATCATGACCTGAGCCGAAGGCAGATGTTTAATGACTGAGCCGCCCAGGCACCCCTAAAATGGACTTTTTATTTATAACAGCCCCTCACAACTCCCTCATTTCTCTGTAAGAGCAGTTCTCTCTTCTGTTCTCTAGACTTGCTTACGGTTTTGTTATAACCTGCAAGTCTCAAGTTGTAATTCTCTGCGATTCCCAAATAAAGCCATTTTTGCTAGTAAAATAACTTAACAGTTCTATTTTTAAGGTTAACAATCCCATATGACAAGATCTGTTTTGGTAAATGGATCAAAGGGCCCTATAAGAAGATCTAAGCTCTGACTTGACCTTAAGTTCAAAAGATTCTTACAACCTATATTTCAAATCCCTTCCTTAGACTCAAAGCATTCTTTAAGCCCCCAATAGATGGAGAAAAGACAAGAAAAGGCAAAATGACCTCCTCCTGTCCCCACAGTGCCAAGTTCAGACTGTCACTCCAGCAGGCAGAGCACACGGCACAGGAACAAATGCCTGCGGCCCTTTCTTTGAGATCCCTGAAAGTGTGTAATAGTTTTACAAACTCATGGAGTCATGACAAACTTGCATGTGGAGTTGTGCCCCCCAAATTTATGGCTCCCTAACACAAACTAATGCCTCCATGTGAGGGGTGGGCAACCTAACACAAGTAACAAAGTGAGGCTGACACTGTGGTAGCTGAAGAGCCTGGAGGGAGAGAACCGCAAGCTCAGCCAGCTGTTTATATGTCTAGTACATTAGTGGGTTGAAGCCAACAAAGTGGAGGGAACCATGTGGGGAGATGGGGGTGGGTCACTGAGGAAACTTCTAAAAAATAGGTCCTAAAAGTAAACAGATATACAAAAAGTAGCAGAAAGCAGAAATGAGGCACACACTGATGTGACCTTGAAGGGTTGCTGGATAGGAAGTATGACTCTGGTTGTTGAGCATTCTCCAAAGCACTCATAAAAAACAAACAAACAAACAAACAAACAAACAAAAACTGGAAAAACGGTTTCTTTACAAGACTCTGTATGAGAGAGAAACAAGCAATACAGTTTTAGAATAATGGAGAGAAATATGAATGGGAGAAATCCTTGTTCCTCTGCTTTACCACCCCTAATGACTCCACACTGTATACCGCCACAGTGTCCTCTCCAGTATACTGCCCAGAAGGGGTAGGGCAAGACACCATAGGAATAGAACAGTATGAGATACCTAATTCCTGACATGCAGAGGAATCCAGGTGAGAGAGGCCCTGTGTGGGAGCACCTGTGATACTCCCAGGGACTGTTGTATTTCAGGAGCACATTCGCTGAAGTCCTGCAGTAGCAGTAGTTATAAGGGCCAGTTATAATGTGACTCTATACCTCTAAACTGGTGTGAAGCCTGAAAAAATTGGGTACATGCATGCACACGCACGCACACAGACACACAAGAATTCTGGAAAAATCTTGTACTGTGTTTATCCAAAGGAGAAGCTATAGCTACAAAGCTTTCCACATTTTTATCAAAAAGGAAAATATATGGTCTGATTTGGGTCATATATTCATCATAACATGAATCTAGCATATGCTAGGGTAGCTATTGGCATCCTGGGTTCCATGTTAATTCACATTTAAAGTCTAACTGTTCATGTTTGGTAGTTAACATTTTTATGCCAAAATGTTACAAACTGTCTCATTTTGGTTGTATGATGGTAAATCTGACCACTGTGAGCCATAAGTACTCTTGAGTCTCACCAAACTACTGATTGTAGGAAAGTATTTGATTATAATCTGTACTAACATAAATTCTTAACATTTTTCTCCACACTGAATATTTTCTGAGATATTCTTAATCACTCTGTATTTAGATTTTCTTAATTGCCAGGAAATCATTCACAATAGTACTACTACAAATTTCTATTTGTACAGAAATGCAAATATTTATTTTTCTTTTGGCCAAGCCCCCTCCCTTAAGTACATTTTCCTTTCAACAACTATGTTGAGTTGCCTTTGCCTTTACTTAGTTGTTTTATACAAACACTAAATTTGTTTTTCAAGAATTTTAAAATATGTTTTAGAATTGGCAAATTATTCTTGCAAAGCAAATTGGTAAAATGATTTTCATGTGTGCATTTGTGTTTTTTAAGTCATGGACAGAGGTCTTAAATTTTTTGGTTAATGGATTTAATCCTAGATAGATCTAGACAGAATTAAATCAATCTCCCTGGAACAGTCTCCATTTTACACATACGGCTTTTGATTTAACAGTTCTTTTGCCCTTTGAAAAATGTAACCTCATTTACTCATTGTATGTTATAAAAAATTAATAATTGAAGGGTCAATCTTATAAATCTGAAAATTTTCTTGTAGACATATGAATGTAAAAATGAGTCATAGCCTTTTCTGTAATCAAAATAGTTCATATCAAATGTCATTGTTTTTGATTGCTCTATTAACTATCAGAGAGTCTATAATGACCTCACCTTTATATCTCTAGGATAATTTGCAATCGCTGCTCTCTTCTTTTAGTCATGATATTCTTCTTCTCACAATGAGAATAAATCTTCTCCATCAAAATGGGTTTTATAACAATGGTTAACAGATACTAGATGGGCAGATCATTAGTCTCAGCTAAATTTTAAATATTTCTGTCTTCTAGTAAGACGAATTGTATTCATTTTAAAACCCAGCCACAATCTATGCTTCAGTAGCTTTCCTTTCTTTTTAATTGTTCTTTATCTTTATGCTAATTATGAGTGAAGTCATTATAAAAATAGAAGTATCATTTTCTTTATCAACTTTAAGTTGAATCCCTTTTTATGAGATTAAGTACAGAGGCATATATATATAAATCTGGTGACATATCTTAGCATTATTATTATGACTGTTACTTTAGTAAGGGGATTGAAGAGGAGAGAGCATATGAATACAGGTAGAAAGGAAGTAAAATAAAAGTCAAAATTGTAATAAAAGAATGAATAATCTCCATGTGATGACGGGCACCTGGGTACAGAGTTGGTTGAGTGCCCCACACCTGCTTTTGGCTCTGGCCGTGATCTCAGGGTTGTGAGATCAAGTCCCACCTTGGGCTCCATGCTCACTGCAGAGTCTGCTTGGGTTTCTCTCTCCTTCTCCCCATGCCCTTACTCCCTGCGTGAGTGTTCTCTTTCTCTCTCTCAAACTAAATCTTTTAAAAAATAAAATAAAATCTATGGGATGAAAGAATCTTCAAACAAATTCCTTCTTGATGTTCATTTTTAAAAGGATTCCTGCTTCTAGAAGGCAACCAAATTTAAAAATAAAAATATGGGGCGCCTGGGTGGCTCAGTTGGTTAAGCGACTGCCTTCGGCTCAGGTCATGATCCCGGAGATCCGGGATCGAGTCCCATATCAGGCTCCCGGCTCGGCAGGAAGCCTGCTTCTCCCTCTCTCACTCCCCCTGCTTGTGTTCCCTCTCTGGCTGTGTTTCTCTCTGTTAAATAAATAAAATCTTTAAAAAAAATAAAAAAAATAAAAATAAAAATATTATTTAAGTTATGGTAGACAAAGGTCCAAAAGAAATGATTCGGTACATAAAGCAGGTTCTTCTCTAAATATTATATAGCACAGAAGAAAATTGAATAGAAGATATAAAGGACAGCTAATAGTTTTCTTGAATTCATTAAGAACTTGAACTATAAGTATACTTACCTTTATAATGCTATATCATTTGCTTAGAAATTGCTCAGAATTTCCCTTGAAATGTGTGAATTAGAGGCAAATAAACATTTACTTCTTTAAGTCAAAGGTTATGACATGCAATGCAGTATTGAAATTAGCAATCCTCTAAGGACAGGTTGGAATGGGAGTAAGGAGTAGATTCTGAGCAAAAGTCTCTGAAAGAATCTATGCAGTTTCAAAACAAAGCAGTATTTTGTCCTTTCAGTCTGAATCATGATATTAAATGTGTTCTAATTTTGAGTAGTACAAAAGAAGGGTGGGAGATTTTACCATTTTACCAAAGGAGGTATTTTTTTGATTCAAGGACTTTTTTAGTGTTCTAGAGCACATATTTTAAAAACCAAATCCTCAAAGGTTGAGTTTTGACCTATTCTGCTCTCAGTTTTCCAAGTAGAGCTGGCTGACTCACACAAGTTGCAGATCTCACACAGCAGCAGCAGTCAAGAACAGAACTCAGAACAGTGAAAAGCAAGCATTTATCTCCTCTTCCTCTAGAAGCTCCACTAAAATGACAATAGAGGAGCTGAATTAAGTATATGCCCACAACAGCGAAGGGAAAGAAAGAAGTTAATGATGGAGAAAAAGACTGGCCCCTTTATGTTCCTATGGAACATGGAAAGCAAATGGAAGAGTGGCAATTAGCAAAGCAAGGCAGATGAACCCAAAAATGGAGAAGGGAGACAATGGACTATCAGAATCCCTGAGTTTCCAGGCTTGGAAGCACCAGATATAAGGGGAGAGATGTAAGAGCAGAGCTAAAACCGAAGGGATGGAGAGTCTGTATACAAGGTACTTGATCCCCTCTCAGCAACGTGTCTCTACCCAACTGAAAATGAAACTGGAGAGCCTACAGAGAAAAGATACTGCAATTCCAACAGTAGTGGGAGTTCTCCACTTGGTCATTTCAAGGCAAATCCCTACCCATATATGCACAGTGCTCCCAATTGGTTTCTATTGCCTCACTCTTACATATGACTGCACAACTGAGGTTCAACAAACAGTTGAGAAAAAGTGAAAATGTAAAAGAAGATGACCATGGCAAATGGAAAAAAAATAAAGAGTTGGACAAGACAGAATTTGGAAACAGTTCGAAAAAAAAAAATTCTGAGAGTCTCAGAAATTCAAGAAGATAATGCATATATAAAATACAAACTAGATGCATGAAAAAGAAAACAATTACAAAACAAGAAAGTTCTAGAAATAATACATTAGAAAGGGTAAATGATAAAAAGAAATTATCACAAAATTTTTTTTGAAAAGGCAGAGAAATGACTGCGTATGTGTACTAGGTAATGTTAGGTGGTATTGATGTGGGAAACAAATGCAAAAGAAAAAATGAAATTTCCTTACCGATTACAGCCCATTGACAAGTCCTTGAAACAGGCAGAGTGATCTTCCTCTAGGAAATCAGCTGCCTCGATGCTGACGCTTTGCTAAGGGCAAAAGGCAATCCTAGCTTAACATTATCCTGATCCCCAGGATCCTATGAGTCTTCTTTAAGGCATAAAACTTCCTTTGGAAACCTCATCTCTGTCTGCTCCCAAGATACATATTAGCAATCATCCTCTAGGCATATGGTCCATTAACACACATCTGAATAGTCTCATGACTAACGGTTTACTAGACAGTAAGAAATGACCTTTTCCTAAGAAATGACCTTTTCCTAAAAACCTTTCCCCTTCAAAGTCCTGGAAACCTTACTTCCAAAATTCCTTAGAGACTTAGGCTAACATGAACCCCCTTCCCAACTTGAAAGTATATAATCAGTGACCCCTCACAACCCCAGTGCAGCTCTTTCTGCCCACAGGTCCTATCTGCATGCTTTTAATAAAACTGCCTTTTTGCACTGAAGACACCCCAAGAATTCCTTCTTGACCCTTTGCTCTGAACCCCAATATTTCCACATCAGTATCCCCATCATGCCCAAGAATGTATAATGGCTCAAATACTCAAATGACTGCTCAATCAATCATTTATGGGTCCAGAATCCTTCTATCTGTAGTTTTACCATTCCCCTACAGACCTTGTAATTCTCTGCATCTTCCCGGTAGGAGAGGAAAAGAGAAGACCTAGGCTCTCCTTAAGAGCCATCGTCCAGGGCACCTGGGTGGCTCAGTGGGTTAAAGCCTCTACCTTCAGCTCAGGTCATGATCCCAGGGTCTTGGGATTGAGGCCCCCGAGGCCAGCTCTCTGCTCAGCCGGGAGCCTGTTTCCTCCCCTCTCTCGGCCTGCCTCTCTGCCTACTTGTGATCTCTCTGTGTCAAAAAAATAAATAAAATCTTTTAAAAAGAAAAAAAAAAGCCTTTTCCAGAAATAGCACATGTTACTTCTACTCATATTCTATTGGCTAGAAGTTAGTCACATGGCTGCATCTAACTGCTAGAGAAATTGGAAACTTATAATTCAGCTGTGGTCTCAGAAAGAAGAAAACGAGTATTTTGGTGTAGAATTTCCGCCACAAGTGCGTGGAATACCTCTAGAGAGAACAGAGGGAGGAAAAAATGAAATAGAGTCACCTCAGGGAACTAGGACATATGGCATCAGGAGTGCAAATTTACTTTTCACTGTGAGTCCTTTCATGCTATTTTAATTTTTTTATATAACAATTATATAGAAGACGGAGAAAAATAAAGGATTAATCTAGTTCATCCAACATTAATAGGAGTTTCAAAATAATGAAGAGAGGAAAATGAGGACATGCCCAAGAATTTCATACAAAAGAATTTCTCAGACTGAAGGATATGGGTCTTCAGATTCAAGGACCTATACACCAGCAGAAGAATTATTTTTTTAAAAAAAAACACATATCCAGGTTTTTCACTGAGAAATTTCTGAAGACCAAGGACAAAAGAAATCCTAAAAGCTTCTCACAAAAGGAATGACAGCCTTTTCATTAGCTACACTGGATGCTGGAAGGCAACACCCAAGACCTTCACGCTCTTCTTTTTTTTTCTGACCTTTATGTTCTTAAAGGCAATTATTTTCAACTAGAATTTACACACAAGAATAAACAATAATGTCCAATGGTAGAATAATTCTTCAGATACACAAGGGCTCAGAAAAATCCTCACCCTTTCTTAGGAAGTCACATGAAGATGTGTTTCCACAAAACAAAAAAAGTATACCAAGAAGGAAGCCACAGATCAAAACATTGTCTTTGACCTACTAAATAAAAGAAAGTCCTTGTTGTTAGCCATATGTTTAAAAGACTAATGCAAGAAGACAATGGGGTGAAAAATGATGGAGGGGTTTTTTAAAAATTAAGAAATATATACAATATAGAAGCAGTAGAAAAACTGTACAAGAAAGGAACTATAGAGAAGAACTTGAACAAGGTGGGTAGAAAAAGCTGTATAAGACAGACAATATGATTAAAGAACATTACCTAGCTCTATACTGAATATTATTTACATAGTTAAAATAATGTACATGCTGATTATTTACAAAACCAAAAATAGTGATCTATATCTCAGGAATGTGGGAGGGTGATCAATAAAATGATGAATCAAGAAATATTAGGATAAGCATGTTCTTAATGAAATATGGAAATAACTAACAGAAAAAATACTTAGAAAAGTTAAAAGTGTTGGCCTTGAGAAGTAGGATAGGCAGAGGACAGGGTAGGAAACGGGACTGATGGTTTTCATTATAAGCTCTTCAGAACAGTATCAAATATATCAAATCTAGCATCAAATTGTATACAAAATATTTGATTCTATGTATTTGTGCATGTACATGTCACATCAATTTTTAAAACCTGAGCCCTTACTATATCCTAAACACAGCGTTAGGTGTAGAAAATAAATTTGAAATACATGTTAAAAATAAATTTAAATAAACAAATACATAAATAAATAAAATTTTAATACATTCAAGTTTGTCTTGTTCTCCAGGATTTCATAGTTCCTGGGGAAGATAAGATACATTTTATTTATTTATTTGTTTGTTTGTTTGTTTATGTATTTATGTATTTATTTTTTAAAGATTTTACTTATTTGACAGAGAGAAACAGCGAGAGAGGGAATACAAGCAGAGGGAGTGAGAGAGGGAGAAGCAGGCTTCCAGCTGAGCAAGGAGCCCAATGTGGGGCTCAATCCTGGGACTCCAGGATCGTGACCGAGGCGAAGGCAGACATCCAATCACTGAGCCACCCAGGTGCCCCAAGATACATACTTTTTAAATAACAATTCAGAGTGATAACTGTGCTCATAGAATATTCACACAAGATGGCATCTCTGCAGCACAGTAACAAAGAGCAAGGGAAGAGATGGGGAACTGAGGTGGGGTAATGCTATTTGAGCTAAAATCTGAACCTGAGCATATGATTACTTGCCCTCACATCTAGGTTGACTCCTGGGTAAGTCTATTAAAACCAGGACAACCAGTGTTCCTCTTGAGGAAGGCATTAAAAATTATGTGGATTTTTTTTTTTTTTTTTGAGAGAGAGTAAAAGCAAGTGAGCATGAGCAGGGAGGGGTAGAGGGAGAGGGAAAAAGAGAATCTTAAGCAGGCTCCATGCCCAACACAGAGCTTGATCTCAGGACCCTGAGATCATGACCTGAGCCCAAACCAAGAGTGTCATGTTTAACCGACTGATCCACCCAGGTGCCCCTATAACACTTTTATTACTAGAAGAGGAGGAAAGAAATGCTGAGACCCAAAGTGTACCAGAGGTGTGGCACATCACACCACAGTGATCCTGTGCCCAACAGGAGCCCACTCGCAGTGAAAACAGTAAAGCCGGGGGCTGCCATCCCAGGGAATTCACTGTTCCTATGTCATCACTGTATCCCTTTATCAAAAAGCAGCTCATCTCTAAGAAGGCTCAAGACTTACCCTCCAGGTTGGATTGGTGTGGGCAGAGGGAATTGGACCCAACCTACCTTGTTTCCTGTTCATTCCCCAACCTCTACTTTCCAGTCTTCCCCACAGACTCTGGGAACAGCCCAACATCCAATAAATTTTATTTCTACTCAAGCTAGTTGGCATCAGTTTCTATTATTTTGCCACCAGAAACTAGATACAGAAAAAAAACAATGAAAAGTCAGAGAGATGAAAGGATTCCTAAGTCTAATTCTTACCCATTGTTGTTCTAAAAACTATAACTGAGTCATGTGCTTTAAGTTTTCTCTGTTTTTGATTTAGAAAGAAAAAGAGAATGCTTTCAAAACAAAGGAAATATTTCACCTGAGTAATTAAGAAGTCTATAAGCCTGTTATGAATATTAAACTAGCAAACATTAATTATAAAAAGCAGGATAATTTTTCATTTATCTCTAACATCCTAAATCTGTGTTACAATTGCTTTCATTTTGTATTGTGAATAGAAATGTCACCTTTTAGGGGTTTTTTTGTGACACATCACTAAAAAAATTCGAGGATGTGTTTATTTATTAAAGATAATTACATTTACATATTTCTAGAAAGGCATTCTTAGCCGTGAGAGCATATTCACTTTATAACTAACAGCTTTTTATCTTTGAAAGAAAAGTCCGTGGGTGTTTTTATCAAACATGTAAATATATTCATATGAAAAAGGATAAAACTAGATTCCTATCTTATACCATTCACAAAATTTAACTTGAAATTAATTAAAGACTTAAACATAAGAACTAAAACCATAAAACTGCTAGAGGAAAACACAGAGAAAAAGCTTCTTGGCATGGGTCCTGGCAATAATTTTTTGAATGTGACAGCTAAAGCACAACCAACAAAGTAAAAAATAAACAATTGGGACTATCACACTAAAAACTTCCACACATCAAAGGAAATGATCAACAAAATAAAAAGGCAACCTAGAATGGGAAAAAATATTTGCAAACCACACACCTGGCAAGGGATTAATATGCAAAATATATAAGGAACTCATACCATTGGATAGGAAAAATATAAATAATTCCACTAAAAATGTGTAAAGGATTCAAATGGACATTTTTCCAAAGAAAATATTCAAATGGACAGCAGGTACATGCAAAAGTACTCAACATTATTCATCATTGGGAAAATACAAATCAAAAGCTCAGTAAGATAGCCCTCAAACGTGTTAAGATGGCCATCATCAAAAAGACAAGAAAATATGCTGGTAAGGATGTGGAAAAAAGGGAACCACTGTGAATTATTAATAAAATGTAAATTGGTACAGCCATTACAGAAAAGAGTAAGAAGTCTCCTCAAAAAATTAAAAATAGAAGTACCACATAACCTAGCAATTCCACTTCTGGGGGTAGAATATCTCAAGGAAAGGCAATCACTATCCCAAAGAGATAGCTGTCCCCCCATGTTTATTGTAGCACTATTAACAATATTCAAGACATGGAAACAATCTAAGTGTCCATGAGATAAATGGATAAATAAAATATGGTATAGATATATAATGGAA
This sequence comes from Spilogale gracilis, assembly GCA_004023965.1. Taxonomy (NCBI): domain Eukaryota; kingdom Metazoa; phylum Chordata; class Mammalia; order Carnivora; family Mephitidae; genus Spilogale; species Spilogale gracilis. The sequence continues at coordinate 54,772 of PITA01004353.1, forward strand.
TACTCTTCAGCCATACAGAATAAGGAAATGTTGCCATTTATGACAAAATGGATGGACCTTAAGGGAATTATGCTAAATGAAATAAGTTAGAGAAAGGCAAATACAGTATGATCTTATTTATATGTGGATACCAAGGAAACCAAACTCAGAGATCAGATTTGCAGTGACCAGAAGAGAGGGGGTTGAAGGGTTCAAGGGATGGGAATGGGGGGAAGGATCAGGGAAAAGTGGTAAAAAAAAAAAAAACAAAAAAAAAACTTCCAGGTATAGGATAAATAAGTTCTGGGGATATAATGTACAACATGATAACTATCGCCAACACTGCTGTTTTATGTATCTCAAAGTTGCTAGACAGTAAATCTTAAAAAGTTCTCATCACAAGGGCAAAAACTTTTTGAAACTATATGAAGTGATGGATGTTAACTGAAACATATTACGGTAATCATTTCACAATATAAACATATCAAATTGTACACCTTAAATTTATATACTGTTACATGTCAATTATATGTCAATAATACTGGAAGGGGGAACCACATGAAATAAAGGAGTTTATAAGAATAAAAAATATAAATAAACTATCTTCATACTGTCAAAAATCTGTAGGTTTTTATTTAGATTTCATTCATTTATTTAAGAGAGAGAGAGATTGAGAGCGTGCACAAGAAGGGGGGGGAAGAGTGTAAGAGGGAGAGGGAGAAGCAGACTCCCCACTAAGCAGGGAGCCTGATGTGGGACTCGATCCCAAGAATCCCAGGATCTCGACTAAAGCTGAAGGCAGACGCTCAACCAACTGAGCCACCCAGGAGCCCCCAAAATTTTTAGGTTTTTAAACAAGAAAAAAGTCTTTCTTTTAAATCTGCCAGGAGTGCCCCGTTGGTTCAGTCAGCTAAGCGTCAGACTCTTGATTTCTAGTTCATCTCAGGGTCATGAGATCAAGCCCCGTGATGGTGACGGGCTCCATGCTCAGCATGGACACTACTGGTCCCTTTCCCTCTACTCCTCCCCACTCCAGTGCTCACTCTCACTCGCTCTCTCCTCAAATAAATAAAATCTTAAAAAAACAAAAACAAAAACAAAAAACTTTTCAGAAAACTGCTTAAAAGAACTATATGAAGAGAATATTCTAAATCATTCTGAGGAAACAGTTATATATCTTAATGGTTTGTGTTCTATTTTCTCCGGTTTTATAGTACGGATATTCAGTATTGTTCAGACATCAAATCTTCTCCCACAAACACAATATTAAGAATCAAATCTCAAGAAATTATCCCACAAATATCCAAAGGAAGTATTTAGCAGATATAGGCAACAGCTAAAATCAACTTTCTTTGTGAATAAAGACTGAGTGCTTTCTTTGTGAACCTCTTGACCACTGTGAGGGATAATGCAAAAAGCTCTGGAAGCGATTAACAAAGATAATGAGGTGACAGTTAATCCCTTGGACAATTTTCAAAAAAACTTCACCCAAAGTGGGGGGAAAAAAGGTAAGCTTCCACCAGCGGAATGCAGGCTACAAAACAGGTGTCCTGGGAACAACTCCAACAAACTAACATTTTTAAGATATAATTAAATGATTTCAGCTCCAAACTCCCTACACAACCTTCAAGGACCTAGTAATAGTCCGGGCAATGTCTTGGACGTACCTCACTGCACCAGGTTTTTTTGTATTTTCCCTCTGCATATATATTCCCTCTCTCACAACTGGGAAGAAAGTACTATGGGTCCTAAAACTAAAGAAAATTATGGAAGGAGCAGCAGATATTAATTAGAAAACATCCCCAGAGACTTGACTGTCTAACTTATGCAGAAATATGCAAATTACACATGATGAACAGGTCACCTTTTGTTTCACATACCCGGATGTGATCCTTGGAAAATTTTAAAATACAAACCAGAGATTTAAGCTCTCTACCATTGTTATTAAATTCATGCTGGACTCATACAATTAGTAAATCCTTCTATAAAATTACCTAGAATAATTATGTAATTTCCTCTGAGTATTCACCTACACTTGGACAATCAGTAACATTGTATGAATATCCCTCAGATAGCAAAAAGCTCCAGATACCAAAATAGACAATAATGGCATTACATCATCTATCGTATCTGATGATTGTGACACTCCTTGCACTTTAAAAAAAAAACAGTTATTACCAATCATGAAAAAAACCCACAGAAAAATAAGTTCTAATGAAATTGCCACCTTAGACTGATAGAACAGATCAAGGGAATGATTTGCTTGTTTTGAATAGATCCTTGTTTAAAGGGATTTCATGGTAAACAAAGATTACTTATCACTTGCTACCTGTTTAGAAATACGTTGGCTTGGTTCGATTTTGTGACGCCACTTATTATTTTACACATATACATACTCTTTTAATGGCACATTATTTGTTAATTTTATTTTTCTCCTAAAACAGAGTTACGGCGCACCTGGGTGGCTCAGTCGGTTAAGTATCTGTGTTTGGCTCAGGTCAGGATCCCTAGGATCCTGGAATCGAGCCCTGGGTCAGGCTCCCTGCTCGAGGGGAGCCTGCTTCTCCCTGAAGCCCTCACCTCTGCTCGTGCTCTCAAATAAGTAAAATCCTTAAATAAATTAAACAAAGTTACATCATCTAAACAACAACAAAAGGCATTAGCAGTTTTTTCCTCTTATTATGCTATAGGCATACAGGTACCTAAAAGCCTGCCTCTTATCTCCTCCTTTTCCCTTGGGGATCTCATCACTTATTATCACGGTTGCTACAACACTGTCTTGGTGGGGGAGGCTATCAACATAACACTTTGGTCCAAGTTTGAATACTGGACTGCACACAGAGCATTAAGGTTGTTTTGATTCATTATGCAATCAATACAGTTGCACTGCCTAGGGCCTATATGTTTTCCAAAAACCTACCAAAATATCTAAAGTCTAAGAAAAAGTATTGTGCCAATATACAAAAGAAACTGTAGGATCAAAATTAACAAATGTTCAAACAAATGTCTATAAAACATAGCAAGCAGTAAACTTCAATTTAACACATGTAGTTGCAGTTAAATTGCATGTAATGTGGGCTATGGGTACACTGTAACGAGCATGATAGAGCTTCCCTCCAGAAATAAGAATTCCTAAGGCCTACAAATATCCTAAAACAGTCCTGGATCACCCAGCTGAGACAGGCTGAACTGTTTGAACCAGATCATTAAAAAAGTTAGAAGTTAATGAAGAGGGGGTTAGATATAACGTGAAACCAGATCATTCAGTTTATAAAACATACTTAAATGTCTTCAACTTACTGCTCTCTACCATTGTAGAGACATCTTCATGGTTGTGAATAACCTCCATCTTCCAAGCCATCCATTAAGGTCTGGAAAATTTCCCACTGTTAATTCCTCCTTTCCAGAGGAAAAACTAGCACTCACTCTTCCATCTTATCTTGCTAATAGAGCAGGCTAAGCCAAACACACTTGTACACTACTTCATTTACTAGTGAGCAAACTGAACAAGCCCATGTCCAGTCAGATTCGACAAGGACTGTGGGTTTATTGCCAAGTGGTTTCCCAGTATGATTCGGGTTTTGTACCTATTTCATTCCCTGCCCACCCCACCCCCCCGTCCCCAGTCTGAGTTTCTGGCTCTCCTAGGATTCCATGAGCTTCTTAATACTTTAATAAATTCCTTTTCAGTTAAACCAACACATGTGGATTTCTGTTGTTTGCAGCTAAGAACCCTGACTCACATAAAAGGATTCTTGTTCCTAGCTCCTGGTCAAACTCCGTGCTGCAGACTCACATTGTACCAACCCTTCAGTGCATAGCTAGGTATCTACTGTGCAAGATACAGTCAAATAGAAATATTCAGCATACATTCCAACTTTCTTCTAGACTGACTTCTTGTACTGCAGAAGGAGGCAAACTATCTCCCCATATGCCACTGCAGCTAAGGCTCTCAGTGTGAAAGAGGATGCACCGCTTAGATGCACTTACACAGGAATTGAAATGCCCACGTAAGACAATACTTTGGCTAGCTATTGCTATTATAAAGCACAGTGACAGACATGGGTTTTTTTCTGCAAAACCATACCAGTGGTTTTTAGTTTCATGGGTCTGAAGACAGAATTCTAAGGGGAGCTTCCCATTTTTATATTGCTGGATATTTTTTCAATGAGAATATATTCCATTTTTAAACAGGTAACTAAATAAAATCAGTTTTATCCATCTATTAATATTTCTATAATCTTTACGGAATGTAAATATAAATCCCCAGATTTATATTTATAAATATATACATTTCTAAATCTTATACAGATGTGGTAATTAATATCTTACCTCTGATGGAAGTGACTCAAACTATGTTAATTTAAGGCAGTTTTTGTTCAGATTATTTCTTAATAAACCAAAAAATGCAATACTAATGTCTCAGTAAGCTCAGTAAGTTCAAGAGCTATGACAACAAATAATCGGCTAAAATTTGAAAAAATAAGCATTCAGTTAAAATTAAATTTAAATAGTTTAAAATAAAAATAAATTAGGGGCATCTGGGTGGCTCAGCTGGTTAAGTATCTGACTCTTGATTTCAGCTCAGGTCATGATCTTATTAGGGTCATGAGATTGAGCCCTACGTTGGGTTGGACTCTGCCCTGCTTATATTCTCTCTCTCCTTCTCTCTCTCTGCCCCTCCCCTGCCACTCACTCACTCTCTCTTAAAAAATTAATTAGTTAATTAATTAATTAATTAATCAGTTAAAATTGAGCATTTGTAAACACTTGGTCTACATTTCAGAGCACTGGCTAAATTCAAAATAAGTCCAGGCAACATCCTACTTCGTCAAATGCTTTAGGCATGGGCACTCAATGCCAGTTTAAATATTGAAGGGTCAACCCTCAAATTCTATATTCACTCGGATTTTAGAAACAGACCTCAAGGTTAATTAGCAAAAAATTTAAAGTGCTAGGGGTGTTATGTGAAACCATTCTCTTATTTATATAGACAAATTCATTTAAGAATAAAGATCCATTTAAACTTCATTTAAACTTCCTTTCAGGGTTAAAAATGAACAATGAGGGAAAGGAGGAAGAAGCTAACACATCCTAACAGATACTATGCTAATGATTTTCAGAAATTATTTTTGTCATTATACATTGTTCATTAATATTACATTCAAATACCTATACATAATTTACTATTATTAAAGATACTGGTATGTTTATGAAAGTTATTAGAACTTACACTATGTTATTTATAATTATATACTTTTACAAATTTTGAGGGGGGACCAAGTTAAAACATTTTATATGGTAATATAGTAGAAAAGAAGACAAATATAATCAAGAACTTATAAGATATATGCTAAAAGCAATAATGTACCTAGATATAATAATTCTAGTTGACATATCTGGTTCAATGATGACAAAAGTCACAAAAGTAACCAAAAACTTCCTTTAAATTTGTTAACTGGTATTTCATTAAATATACACAATTTTTAAAAATTGTATCTTTTGAAAAGCATATGCCATAAAATGATAGTAAATTTACCCTCTTAATAAAATTATCCACATCTTTTCAATTAACTATAAATAAAAATTGGTAAAATTTGTTTGACTTGGCCGAATTATTTAGATCTCATAAGTAGGGAGTTTAATGATTTACTTTACTTGTAATCACAACATATTTCCTAATTAAAATAATTAGAAATTCAAATATATGGGGGGCCTGGGTGGCTCAGTGGTTAAGCATCTGCCTTCAGCTCAGGTCATGATCCCGGACTCCCGAGATCAAGCCCTGCATTGGACTCCCGGCTCGGCAAGAAGCCTGCTTCTCCCTCTCACTCCCCTTGCTTGTGTTCCCTCTCTAGCTGTGTTTGTCTCTGTCAAATAAATAATCTTTGAATTTTTTTTTAAATGTAAAAACAAGTAATCTAAAACATGATTTTCAAATCACGCAATTTTTAGGAATAAATTTAACAAAGTAAGTGCAAGACCTGTCAAATGAAAACTACTAAACTTTGCTGAGAGAAATTAAAGAGCACCTACATAAAGACAAAGTCACCTTATATTCATGGATTGCATGACTTAATATTGTTAAGATGTCAGTTCTCCCCAAATTCATCTACAGATCCTTTGCTATCTCAATCAAAATTCCAGTAGACTTCTTAGTAGAAATTGATAAGCTGGTTCTAAAATTTATATGGAAATATAAGAATCCAGAACAGCCAAAACAAGTTTGGAACGAAGTTGGAGAACTTAAGACAATTTCCAGAATCACTGGAAGCCACAATAATCACAACAATGGAGTACTGACATAAAAGATCAACAAGGGCGCCTGTGTGGCTCAGTAGTTAAGCGTCTGCCTTCGGCTAGGGTCATGATCCAGGAGTCCCAGGACTGAGCCCCGCATTGGCATCGGGCTTCCTGCTCGGCAGGAAGCCTGCTTTTCCCTCTCTCACTTCCCCTGCTTGTGTTCCCTCTCTCGTTGTGTTTCTGTCAAACAAATAAATAAAATCTTTAAAAAAAAAAAAAAAGATTGGGGCGCCTGGGTGGCTCAGTTGGTTAAGCGACTGCCTTCTGCTCAGGTCATGGTCCCAGAGACCGGGGATTGAGCCCCAAATCGGGCTCCCTGCTCGGCGGGAAGCCTGCTTCTCCCTTTCTCACTCCCCCTGCTTGTGTTCTCTCTCTGTGTTTCTCGCTGTCAAATAAAATCTTAAAAAAAAAAAAAATCAACAAAACAGAATAGAGTCTAGAAAAAGACATATATTCAACTGATTTCCAAAAAGGATGCAACAGTAAATTAATGAAGAAAGAAGAGTCTTTTCAATACATAGTGTAGGAACAACTGAATATCCATATACAATAACAACAAAAAGGAACCTTGACCACTATCTCATGTCATATGTAAATACTAACTCAAAATGGACAGATCAAAATAAGAGCCAAGCTATAAAACTTCTAAAAGCAAACATAGAAGTTTTTCATGACCTTAGTGTAGATAAAGATTTCTTAGGACATAAAAACTATGAATCATAGAAATATCGGTTAATAAATAGCTTTACCAAAATTAAAAACCTCTGCTCTTTGAAAAATCCATTTTAAAAAAAGTGCAAAAGCGGGTGCACTCAGTCAGTTAAGCATCTGCCTTCAGCTCAGGTCATGAACCTAGAGTCCTGGGATCAAGTCCCACATCAGGCTCCCTACTCAGCAGGGAGTCTGCTTCTCCCTCTGCCCCTCCTCCTGCTCCTGCACATACAAGCTCTCTCTCAAATAAATAAATAAAATCTGAAAAAAAGAAAAGAAAATGCAAAAGGAAACACCACCAGCTAGGAGAAGGTGCTCTCAATGCAAACCTGACAGAGGACTTGCATTAAGAATATATAATGGAGGGGCGTCTGGGTGGCTCAGTTGGTTGAGCGACTGCCTTCGGCTCAGGTCATGATCCCGGAGACCCGGGATCGAGTCCCACATCGGGCTCCCTGCTCGGCGGGAGGCCTGCTTCTCCCTCTCTCACTCCCGCTGCTTGTGTTCCCTCTCTGGCTGTGTTTCTCTCTGTCAAATAAATAAAATCTTTAAAAAAAAAAAAAAAGAATATATAATGGAGGGCACGTATTGCATGGAGCACTGGGCGTGGTGCATAAAAAATGAATCTTGAGGGCGCCTGGGTGGCTCAGTGGGTTGAGCCTCTGCCTTCGGCTCAGGTCATGATCTCAGGGTCCTAGGATCAAGGCCCGAATCGGGCTCTCTGCTCAGCAAGGAGCCTGCTTCCTCCAATCTCTCTGTCAAATAGATAAATAAAATCTTAAAAAAAAAAAAGAATCTTGAAACACTGAAAAAAGAAAACATATTACTTTAAATAAATAAATAAAAGACTCTATATAACAAGACTCTACAACTCATCAGTAAGAAGACAATCTAATTTTAAAATGGGCAAAAGACTGGACATATACTTCCCAAATGAAAATACACAAATGGCCAATAAACACATAAACAACACTCAACAGCACAGTCATCAGGTACGTGTAAAATCACCGTGAGATATACAACATATCCAGTAGAAGGGCTACAAAGACATTGCCAAGCACTGACAAGAAAATGAAGCAATTGGGTCTCTCATCCAATCCTGGAGGCAATGTAAAATTGTAAGAACATCATGGGAAACAGTTTGGTACTATCTTTCAAAGTTAAACATACACTTATACAGTCCAGAAATTTTACTTATAGGGATCTACCCCAGAGAAATGGAAGCGTAGATCCACACAAAAACAGTTGTACAATAATTTTTACAGCAGTGTTATTAAAAATATCCCCAAACTGGAAAAAAACCAAATACCCATCAACACATGAATGGGTAAGTAAATTGCAGGTCTATTCATACAATACTGTTTAGCAATAAAAAAAAGAAATGAACAACAGATACACACACAACAATATCGATGAACCTCAAAAACATTATGCTGAGTGAAAGAAGCTAGAGGAAAAAAAATAAAGTGCATATAAGATTGCATTTATACGAAACACTGTAAGAGCGTGGTCAAATCTACAGTGACAAAAGGTCTATCAGTGCTTGTCCAGGAGGAGAACTAGAGACTGACTGGGAAAGGACACACGGCAGCTTTTAGAGCTAATGTAAACATTCTATTGTCTGGAGTTTTATAGTGATTACATGAGTATATAAAATTTTCAAAACTCACCAAAACATACAACAAAATTGGTACATTTTATTTATGTAAATTATATCTCAATAAAGTTGCTCTTTTTTTTTTTAAGATTTTATTTATTTATTTGACAGAGAGAAACACAGTGAGAGAGCGAACACAAGCAGGGGGAGTGAGAGAGGGAGAAGCAGGCTTCCCGCTGAGCAGGGGGCCCGATGTGGGGCTTGATCCCGGTTCTCCGGGATCATGACCTGAGCCGAAGCAGTCGCTTAACCAACTGAGCCACCCAGGCGCCCCAAAGTTGCTCTTTCAAAAAGGTAAATGAAAAAACAGCAAATTAAGTCATATACTACTTTGGAAAATTTTCAATAAACCTATAATTTAATTGTTCTTAAGGGTTTTTTGTTTGTTTTTATTTGACAGAGAGAGATCACAAGTAGGCAGTGAGGCAGGCAGAGAGAGAGGAGGAAGCAGGCTCCCTGCCGAGCAGAGAGCCAGAGGCGGGCCTTGATCCTAGGATCCTGAGATCATGACCTGAGCTGAAGGCAGAGGCTTAAACCACTGAGCCACCCAGGCACCCCTAACTGTTCTGTTAAGATACTAAAGATACTAAATTGCCTCTTTTTCTGAACAGAGGGCCACTTACGAAATATTCATTAACAACAAGCAAAGATATTCATTAACATTTAATTATGTAGTTATGTACCTATTACTTTTTTCTTTAATAAATGTATTAAACTCAACTATACTTCATAAATTGATGTTATCTGGCAAAGCATTTAGTTAACTGAAACAATTACTCAATGTCTTGGAAGGATTTTGAGTAAGAGTAGTTCACATTTAGATTGACATGAGACGAATCAAACCTACAACCATTTACTGAACTATTACGTGCGGCTTAGCCAACATTAGTTGCAATTTCCCTTTAAAAACAATATTTGAATTTAAAACATAACACAGTATTATGAATCCCAGCATGATTCAGTGTGTAGGGGTTAGAAATGAAGTACTGAATATACGTATAAGGGGATGCAAAATACTCTGAAAAGGAATACTATGATTTCTAACACACTTCCCACCCAGGGATTTCAATTTCCATTCTATGGCAGCCACTTGAAGAAATGTGGAATCATTGTTTTCACAAAATTGAAGACTTTAAATGTATAATTCCTTCTCTAAACTGTGATTTCATTATAGATTTCACACACATGCATATATACATATACACATATATGTATATATATATGTGTGTACATATACACATATATGTGTGTATATATATATATATATATATATATGCACATACACAATTTGCCATTTTCATTAGAAATTCCTACAGGTAACAAAAAGTGAACAATTTAAAGACAAAAAAAGAAGACTCAAAAGAAAGTATAACCATTAAATTACCTATGTGATTCTTTAATTTGTATCAATATCACCATACGCTGGAGACAGTGGAAATAACTAATTAATATAGGGCTGTCAAGTTGATTTACAAGTAAATAGTTCTAAAAACCATTCAATGTCTACTCTAGCTAAATCAGGAGATTGTCTACATGGATATTTTTCATATCCTCAATACTTTTCTGTGTACTTGTACTTTTCTGTGTACTTGAAACAGTTCATAACTGGTAAATGTTGAAAATAACCAAGCTAAATTCATATAAAAGATGCTAAAAACTGAGGAAAAATTTTATTAGAATGCAAAAGGAAAAAAGGCAATAGGGTTTTTTGTATGTAAATTCCTTCTTCAGCATCTCCATACTTCTGTTCATATAGTATATAACTTAAATATTCTGATGGCTCAAAAACAATTTGTGGCAAAGTTACACTCTCCATTATTTGGATCATTCATTCATTCATTCAACACATATTTGCTCTTCCCCTGTATGTACAGGACCACAGTAGGTGCTGCAGGGGATGTAAAGAATAAATGGATAGACTGTGAGTTACCTCTAGCTGTTGCATTCAATTGTTCATGGTTGGACATAATGCTTATGACAATCAGTTCCATCTCTCTGTGGTTACCTTTATATGCTGTCTTCTCTCAACTACATGCTTGTGGGTAAACCGCAAGGTGTCCTGGCTGAAGAATTATGGAGGGTTCAGTGCAAATCTCTACTGTCTACTGTAGAAAACAATTTAAAAAGAACTTTCATGTAAATCTTAATTGGCTATAATTAAGATTACATCTTAATTATTCAAAGCCAAAGTTTCTTTAATAATGTTAATGATGCCTTGGGCAGCAAATCAACAATGAAAGTGAGATCAAAAGTCAGTTGAAACTGAAGTGCTTAGGATGTCAATGATAAAAATTTTTTTAAAAGACAACGTTGAATGATAACAATTTAAAAAAACGATTACTGACAAAAAAACCACTTAAATATAGTTTAATAGAGAGGAACAAGAAAAACAGAGAGTTTAATAAATGGAACTTTTTAAAAGGAACTTGGGATGAAGTTTGGAAAGACTGTTCCAGTGGTGGATACAATGTATGATAGAAGAGTAACCATATTACATTGTCAAAAGCTATATTCATTTGAGTACTCAAAATGCTAATAAAGAAAATACAAAAAAAACTTGCTACCCAGGATTTATTTTTTAAGCTAGCCTTTACTGAAAATCATGAGGCACCAATAATTAAAGAACTCAAAAATCTCATTAGGTAATTTACACATTACATAAACCAAATGTATGGCTTTATAGATGAGGAATCTAAAATCTAGGAAGATTAAATTATATACTCAGAGTAAAATCATTTAAAAATGCAATTATTTCTAATGAGTATAAAATGTATATCTCCTTGGATTCTAGATACTCGGAAACTTCAAAAATCAAATGTAGTTTTTCTGTAGGATAGTGTCTTTTTTGTTTTTTGTCTTATTTGTTTTGTTTTACCTTTGTATCTCCCAGTGCCTAGTCTAACATTTGGTACACATGTAACAAATAAATGAAGTCGGTTAGCCAGAATATTAAAGTTATCATGAATATATCCACCTTAACCAAACTGGCTGCCCCAGAGTATTAGATACAAGGTACTGTCTACAAAGATTACAAATTACATTTGCTCAGGAGTGCCTAGGTGGCTCAGTCAGTTAAGCATCTGCCTTTAGCTCCTGGGAGCTGGGATGGAGCCTGCCTTGGGATCCCCCCCTACTTAGTGGGGAGCCTGCTTCTCCTTTTCCCTCAGCCCCTCCCCCTGTCATGTTCTCCCTGTCTCAAATAAATAAAATCTTTTTAAAACATTTTATTTGCTCAAACAAAAGAAGCATTTATAAAACAAAACAATCCAATTTCCTATTTTTAGGAGCTCTGACAAGCAGGAACTTGACAAGTATGACAGTAAAGATCATTTCCGAGAACTTGGTAATCAAGGTTGGTATTCAAAACATTAGGTTTCCTTTGTTAAGGTGTGTAACTCCAATAGGAAATTTTTAGCCAAAAGTTCCCTAATACTTTAGAACTATCAATTTCTTTTTTAAATTAGTATTATACATAATGATACATTTCACCAAAAAAGTAACTGCTTCATTTTCTAGAGGTGAGCTGAAATTCACTAATCCTTAAACACAGCTGTTTTTAACCTCTTAAAATTCTCCTTTAATCTCTGGGTATACCGCTATGCCAATTAGTATTAGGCAACTGCTCTTTGCCTTAGCAATCCTCCACTTGTTAAGGAAGTTGTTTCTCTAAATTACTACACAGTCTTTTGGCATATTAAAGAACAGGAAACCAGGGGCGCCT